>JAOTIX010043275.1:0-10561 GCA_027123715.1 Gaidropsarus macrophthalmus
TGTGTGTGTGTGTGTGTGTGTGTGTGTGTGTGTGTGTGTGTGTGTGTGTGTGTGTGTGTGCGTGTGTGTGTGTACAGTTTGCAGAACCAACCAAGCTGAGCATGGGCTGGTCAGATGATTGCCTGCACTAACTCAGTGGAAAGGAGATAAAACAGCAGCTCAATCCAGCCCAGGCGCTCTGTCCCTGGGCTGAGGCCCCACAGGAGGGGACCGTAAGCCTCTTACGCCAGACACCCCCCGAACCCTTCTTGCAGCTCGCTTGAGTCGGTGTCAGGCCTCGATAGGCGGCCCCCTGGGCACAGGAAGTCAAGCGTGATGCCGATAGAGAGTTTAAAGTGACGCCATTTGGCAAAAAATTTATCACACCAACGCTCACGAAAAAGGTGAGTGACAGAGGAGGAGGTGGTGTGTGTGTGTGTCTGTGTGTGTTTGTGTGCTTGGGGAAATGGGGGGTGAGGAAGGGATCTCTGGAAAATAAGTCACACTGTGTGTGTGTGTGTGTGCGTGTGTGCATGTACGTGTGTGTCTATGTGTGTCTGTCATTTCGAACGGGATGGAACCCACAAAATGGGCAACTGGAGTCTTGGCCTGTTATTTCACAAGGGACAGACAGGGAGATAGAAAAAAACAAATATATATATATATATATATATATATATACTGTATAGGACAGGCCCAAGCCCTAACCTCTTCCCCTCTACTGTGTATGTCTCCTCTCCTTCAGAACCTTCAGCGGTGGGTCAGCTAGCTCATGTATCCGCTGTCAGCAGAGGGAGGAGATGGGGGGTGGGGTAGACGAGAAAGAGGAGGATTTAGAGGTTGGTGTGGAGGGGAGGAGGAAGAGGAGGCCAGGGGCAGAGAACCACCCTAGAATTTCTGAGTGATTGCTGGTCTCCCCTTCCTCCTAGTCTCTTCCTCCTCCTCCTCGTTTGCCATGTTCTCCTCCTTTAGCCCCACCCACTCTATACCAACTGCGCCCTCCATAATTCCCCTGGCCCAACAATTGATTTAATGCATTCACCCTAATAATGGAAAGGCATAAATATCTCCATCCACTATTAAGACAGAGGATGGACAGGATGTCGTTGAGCGACATGGGCGGCAAACCTGCCCAGACAGGGCAGCAGTAGCTCAGGGGTCAGAGCGGTGGTTCGGCAACAGGAAGGTTGCCAGTTCAAACCCCGTATCCTCCTAGCTGAGTGTTGAGGTGTCCCCAAACACCTAACCTGTAACTGTTTGGGGACACCAACATGATTGTTGGTGTGTGAATGACGTGACGTGAACAAAACGGTCTCTTTTAACGATTACCCATTTGATGAACAATAATAACACTAATAGCAGGCTAGCGTGTCTATGAACCCCGGGTCCCTTCTTTGTATGAGACTGGGGAACATAGGACATTTTTTAAAGGGTCCCATGTTCCAGCTTTTCCCAAAATGTATGTGACCGGGATCATAGGGCCCTTTTTCAAAAAAGGGGTCTCTCTCTCTCTGTATTTTCCTATTTTCATGATGTGAATTGCTTTCATGTAAATTGCTTGCTGGGACTCCTGTGGACATTCTTTTTAGTTGTTGCACTGGATTACATACAGTAGATACATACTGGTATCTTCTATATGAACTGGCAGTTTTTGTTCGGTTTTGTCTTGGTTCGTTCTGTCTTTTTTGGTGTGTCTCTATTCAAACTCCTTTGTGACTGTTATACAGAAATTAAAGTTATAAAGAAATTGAATTATAAAAAAAATTTTTGGGTTTGCACCTCAAACAGCCCATAGGCCTGTTAGGCCAATTTGCCATGGAATTTGGCAGTAATGGTGGAAAAAGTAACAGACCAGGGAACATAGGACCCTTTTTTAGAAAAAAAAGGAGAGTATGCAGGCTGAGAGACTCAGAGAGAGAATGCAGGAGAGAGTAAGAGAGATTACGCAGGCTGCTGGCATGTGCGAGCCCCCTCTGGGAGCAGAGAGTGGTCCAACTCCTCCAGAGAGTCAACAGTTAGCAGGCCAGCCGTGGAGCCTTCCAGTTTGGTAGGGTCAGAGGACACCTGCCGACGGGACAGTGTGTCAGCATTTTTATGGCGTAAGCCGTTCTTGTGAATAATGGCCCAGTCAAACGGGTCCAGCTCAAGAATCCACCGGCCTCTCTGTCCTTTGAGATCGTTATCAATAGCCATGTGTCTGAGGCTCAGCAAAGGGCGATGATCTGTTATGACATTATGACATTCACTCACAGCTCATACTATGGCTCTCTGTCAAAAGTAGACAATCGCTTCTGTGTGTGCTTGAGAGCCTGGCTGGCATAGGCTATGACCCGTTCAAGTCCATTAACATCCTGAGCCAACACTGCTCCAACAGCGCTCCTTGAATGGGAGCGCAAAGTTGGGTAGCGTCACCACTGGAGAGGAGAAAAGCACCTGCTTAAGATTGAAAGCAGAAAGCAGCCTCACACTAGTCCATTCAAAAGACACATTTTCACCAGGCGGTTCAATGGTGCTGCACAATGTGAAGAATTTCTCACAGACTTCCTGTAGTACGAGCACAGGCCCACAAATGCCCTGACCTCAGAGGGGGTGTGGGGAGTTGGTCAAGTTCTCACCTTATCTATGTTCCGTGGGTCAGGCTGGAGGCCCTGCCTGGAGACGACATGGCCCAGGAACACCACATGATCCTTGGCAAAGTGGCATTTTCCTAGACTGAGCTTCATGCCTGCAGAATGAATCCTGGAAGAAGTAGCAGGAGAATCGGCCAGGCTCATTAGCATGACCCGCCACTGGTACAAGCCCCTGCCTGTTGTGAAGGACGTTTTCTCCCGGTCCTCCTTGGCCACTTCCGCCTGCCAGTAGCCGTTTGAAAAGTCAAGTGTGCTAAACCAGGATGAGCCAGCCAAGGCATCAAGGATGTCGTCCACACCCCCTCCCACGACAGTGGGAGGGGGTGTGAATCCTTGATTGTCACAGAGTTGAGGTGACGATAGTCAATGCAAAATCTCCATTGCCCTCCTTTCTTCTTCACTAGCAGCACTGGAGATGCCCAGGGGCTGCAAATCTCTTCCACCACCCCATCTGCCAGGAGCCAAGCCACCTGATGTTCAATCTCAGACCGTTTCTCTGGAGATGCCCAATAGGGGTGCTGCTTTACAAGGGGATGGTCACCAGTCAGAATGTGGTGTTTCACGACCTGTCTGTATTACTGTCAGACAGGTTAAAAACACCACCAAATCTCTGCAGCTGTCCCGACAGTTCCACTCTCTGCTGCGCCGTAATGGGTGCCATATCCTGGGTGACAGTAAGAGTAGGACCTTTTGGCTGGACTGTGTCAACCTCAGGGAGACGAGGATGAGGCGTAACATCCGCCTCCTCGACTAGGTAAAATTCGCCCAGATGTAACCACCGTTTAAGCTCCAATGCCTTCCCTGTGGGATTGAGCACACAAGCCACCGTGACACCATCCCTCACACATGTCACAGTGTGTGCCACCACCAGTCCAATTGTGTCAGGAATATTAGGTTCCAAATAGCCATCAAATAGCCTGTAGTAGGAAAACCTGTGCCAGTAGGGGAGAAGACATTCACCGGCACCAGGGTCTCACTCAGGGGGGAATAGTCATAACGTCAGCCAGGCACATTACAGCATTCAGGAACTCAGTCAGCGCCCTGAAGCAGGGGCACGCTTACATCCCATAACTGCAACACGCCCTGCACTAAGTCCAGTAGTGCGTGGTTCTTGGCTAGAAAGTCCATTCCGAGTCGAACCATCTGCGTGGATTCCCTCAGCACATGAAAGGTGTGTTGCTAGCAGGTGGGGCCCAAGCGGAAAGTCACTGAAATGGTGCCCAATGTATCCAACATCTGTCCATTCACTGCACAGGAGTCAATATACTTCTTCCTCAGAGGCCTGCTTCGCAGGGTCAACCGTTTTTTTGGTGGCTGTTGTCACTGTCCTGCTGCTGCGACAGGAAACACACATTACACACCAGGCACGCCACCCCAGGCTAGGGCTCCTGCCTCCAGGTGTCTTAGGGGTGGGAGACACACCTGTTCCCTGATGGTGGCCAAGTGACTGACCACCATAAGGTAGAAAAGGCCCATGATCAGGAGAGCGGCCCCGATGTCCGTCACGGGCCCCCCTCGACTGGCCCCCCATCTCACCACAGGCGCAGCTCGCCCCCCTGAGGGCAAGCGAAACCACCGCTCTCTTCTGTCTGAATTCCAGGTCCTCAGTTTCTGTCATCACATATCTCTTTCATCTCATCTCATCCTCATGAAGCTAATTTCCTCTGTTAATTTATCATTAGCTCTCTCTAGGCTTTCAGTAACTGATAGACTGCACAGATGAACCTTCCACAGCCGGACAGGGGCCAGCATAGGTACACAACAGTCTCTCTGTAGAGCTTCCCTGTCATTTTCACAGTTCTCCACGATAGTCAGCGCCTCCTCCAGATCAGTAGGACCCTGTTCGAGACACTTGGCCTTCACTTTATAGAAGTGAAGACCCTTTTAAACGGACTTTGGGATGTCAATAATGTAGGCTGTCACTGTATAATAGGTGACCGGTTCCTGTGCTGTAGCCATTGTTGTTTACGTGACCCAAAAATATGAATGACATCACACTAGCCATGCCTATATATGAATAAGAAGAAGGTAGAGAGATTGATTGATGGTAAAAGACAGACTGAAAGAACAACATAGATTATGACCATATGGAAGATTAAAGAGGGGGAGAGGACAGACGGACAGACAGACTGAGGAGAAGAGAAAAGGAGAATGTGAGTACCACACAGATAGGGAGAAAGAGCAAGAGGAAGACTGCTAAGGCATAAGGAAAAGTACATCTGTCACAGTGACTTCCAATTAAACAAGGAGAAAAAGGGAGGGTAGGCGGCTGCATTCATTACACGTATTGCCGTTGTAATCAGCAGACCCGTTAGTCACAGAGGCCAGCGTAGCGTGTATCGATCCTGGCCTACTGTTTTTCTCAACTCAACATAAGGGAGGCGCAAAACATGGGAGAGAGCACCGGGGTTAACAGGAGGGGAGCGCTTGCTTTTTATTCACAATCCAAGCAGTGCACCGGCTACGGATCACAGACCTTGTGGTCAGATTGCTACCTGAAGAAAAGGGGACACCTGATCTGTTCGGCTTTGGGAACTGTGGTCACTGTGTGCGATCACTGTGTGTGTCCTTGAACAAGATATTTGGAGTTCTTAGCAGTGAAGTAAACCAGTTCACTGTTCAGTGTCTGAGCCAAACCGTTAAAGGCATAGTCCGGAAAGCATACTTGGCTCTGATATTTTTTTCAATCAACGAACACCAGTGACCACTTCGGCGAGTTTCACAGCTTTGCAAACAAACCTTTAATATTGCTTTAGGACCAATGATTCGTGCACATTGACTTCTACACTGGGGCTAGCAAAAAACCTAAACTTCTCCAAACACGGAAACACTTTCGGTGAAATTAACACCTGAATCAAACTATATCATCGTTAACAAATTGGAAATAAGGCTTAAAGTGTAAAATACCGGACTATGCCTTTAAGACACTTACGATGAACCTTCTGAATAACTTAGTATATAGCATGATATACTGGGTACCAACTCAAGGACTCTTCATAATATATTTCACATACCGGTATCTTAGCATTCCTAGCAAAGTAGAATACCAAGCTCAGTTAGTGTTCCAAACTGATGTTTGTTGTTGTTGTTGAGTTTGAGGGCCCTGGCTTCTATTCAAAGTGTCTAGATGAAGGAAATAAGGATCATATCTGTGTGGGCATTACAGGGCACAGGCATTAAAGATTGATGACCAATTGTGGGGAAACGGCCTTGTAAACCAGCTGCCAATCTCACTCTATGTATATCGCCTTTTCTCTATGCCTGTGTTATCCCCCTTGTCTCCTGTAATGAGACATGATGACATTGATGAACTGCATGACCCGTACAGGCATTCGCAGGTTTGGTGTTCAGTCTTGGCAGAGCCCATGAGTGTATGGAACAGTATGGATGTATGCTTGCCTCCAACCTATCAGTAAACAACACTTTCCAAACACTTGGTCTGGTCATTGAGTCATGTAACAAGAATATCACATCTCCCACTTTATATCTGTTTCGGTTCCTTTGGTTCTCTCTCTATTTCCTTCTCTTTCTCTCAGAGTACGCCAGTAGTCTATCAGATAATAAGGATACAGACTAGCTGAACATTAAAACTGTCTGCACTTAACTCTTCCTTCAAAAGATACCCTTGGATCTTCTATTTGTGCATGCAACCTTTACAACTTCAACACCTCTATGACCTCAGGTGCACCCATCGACTTGAAGGAGAGCCAATCAATGGGACCCAGCAATCAGCCAATCATTACAGAGGAAGAAGTTGTGGAAGGCGGGGGGGCAGGGATGTGTCATAAGTCTTGATTGATGATCTCAGCCATTAAAGCAGAAGTTGCTTTGCTCTAGGGGTCCCCCTCGGTTGGGAAACAGTATTGTCTTCTACTACTGTCCTAAAATCTGTGATGATACATGTGCATTTGTTGACAAGCCAATGATACCCCTGAACTCTGCAGAAGGAGTTCTCACATCTTGGGCAGACTGCCTGCATTGTGTGTGAAATGTCTTCATCCCAGGTACAGTGGCATATATTTCAGAATGTCATATGAATATTATTTCATGGGTTTTATTTTTTTCACGCCAAAAGATTGCGTAGCTCATGTTTACAAGCCAGCATCATTATAATAGCCTGGCTACTGTTTTACAGAATAGATATGCAAATTCAATTCAATGTTTGTGTGGTTGATAATAGCCATATATGTCAATATTATAATATGAAGCTACCATAGATTAATCTGCAAAGTTGAAAAATCGATTTGCATTATAGCCTGAGGCAAGACACTTTTTTTTTCTGTAGTTGTCATGTTATGCTTCTAGTAGTGATTCATAAGCTAATATTACCAAGGATGTTATTTTGCAAACAACTGTTAGAGCACGTAAGCTTATTAAGAACTGCTTGCTTATCTTTATAAATATCAAGCAAGTGTTAATAAATCTGCAAATCTGACAACTTTCAATATGGACAGTTTAAATTACCAGTTCATGGAGGGTATATTTCAGTATGTTTCATGCCTTTTTACAGGTAGCTTGTACATCAGTTAACGATGCAATGCGATCCAGAGAAAGAACATGGACTCCAGTACATGAAAGCAGATACATGCTAAAGTCTTTAAGGGCTTATGTCACATTCTTTCCCCTCTTGAACCAGCTTCCTGCAAAGTTCTTTCATGTAACAAAAAAAAACATCTCTTTTTCCACAGCCCTTGAAATCCCATTCAATTTTGGTTCACAGAGAGTCTGCAAACACATACATACGGACAAACACACACACACACACACACACACACGCACGCACACACACACACACACACACACACACACACACACACTCGGTCAAGTGATTTATCCTGCTGACGGTATCACTGTGATTTCACTGCCAGGAGAACTATATCCACACACAATACACTACTACACACTATACACAGATAAATACAATGAAACACACACATACAAACACAGTATGCAGATGCATGTGCGCATATGCATATCAATGCTCTACACTGAACCCAACCACAAACAGACCATGCATATATATGCAGGCAAACACACATAGTTGATGATAATTCTTAAGCACACACATTCATACTTACACCTATTCTAGGAGAATCATCAGTATAAGCTTGAGAGCAGAGCCAGCCTGTCCACACACACAGCAGACAGAAACAGCTGGTGGTTAAACAGAAATTTAAATAGCGATGCGAAGCACATCCTTGACATGAGGCGTAACCATGTCGAGAACGGACATCTCCACCGCACTGCCACCGCCCTCAAAAACAGAAGAGGCAAAGCACGTGCAGCTCTGAACAACACACACCTTAGCAGGATTAACAACGCCACAACATGATACACAACCGTCACTACACAACACAATAATAAAACAACTGAATGACACAAAATCCAACCATCACACAATTGCTCCAGCTAATGATCACAACAACAAGGCTTGTATTGTCCAAAGTGAGATACAGTGAATTCAGGTGGAAATTATAAAGGAGCTGTTATCATTTAAGTCACAGTCAATGTCACAGTGACTTCCAAGCTTGAACACAGTGCACTAGCTTAGAGACATGTATGTCTGTACTAGTGTTGTCATTTCAAAGACAGAATAAGTTCTGGAGCAGAAATGTTTTTGTTTTTGTGTAACACCAACCTTTATTGATGTAAACCCAATATTGCTGCGAAACAATTGTATCTGACTTGTTTAGAGCACAATGTAATCCATGTCTCTCACAAACAAGCGCCATCTAATATTCCACCACAATTCATCACAGCTATTACGTTTTAGTCTACCACTAGACCACTAGTCTAAAATAATTTACCCTACAGACACCATACCAACACAACACAAAGCAATCCCTTTGACACTCACAAATTAAACAAATTACAGTAGTATTCTGCCACACTCGGTATGCATCAGCCACAAATATCTAACGTAATCAAGATTTAATCGATGAATGAACGCGTATGTCATGAACCACTCAATCGAAACATACAGTACATAGTCTCCAAATGCAGTGCAAGTGGTTGAACATGAAATTATAGATTCCCGTCCCTTAGAGCATGTTTTATTCAAAGATGGAAGTGAATGTGCTGGGAAATTGCGCACGCTTACATTAGAGTTTTGATCGGAAGGTTAAAGGTCAAATGTCAAATGTGAAAACGCCATAATGTAAGTACATTAAATGTGTTTCCCCATTACAATGTGTCCCCATCATCTTTAAATGAACAAAAGTTGTATTTTACTATACAATGTAGGAATGTTCGACTATTTCTGTCTAATTTGCTCAAATTGTGCAATATAAGTTTGTTGTCTTGTTCTTCTCTGCCTGATGCATTAGACTATATCTGAATAAAATGAATAATAGCAATACTTGGTGGATAACCTAAATATATAACTAAATGTCACCAGGACGCACACTTTTTAATTGTCAGTAGAGATACTATCACAAGTTAATTACTTCTGAGGTATTGATTGGGTTCAGGTTAGATTTTAATAGGGAAAGTTTAAACTTTAGCTTGCCTTGAAACCTACAAAACACTTTCTAAAATTAGCCTCATCATAACGGCTTATTTGCAAAGAAGGCAGCAGGAAGTTTACACCTAAACTCTCTTAAAGCATGTGAAGGGAGGTAAAAGAAAAAGGTTTACATGTCCCCCGTTTCTCTCTTGGGCTGTGATAGAGTGGGGTAGTGTTAGGACAATTCCTACTCTCTTAAATAAGACGCTTACCTTAACTTTTAAAACTGTGCATTTAATATATTTGGTCATCCTTATTTTGGTTTCTGTGTATCTGAATGAAGGCAAGTATGGCTTGAATGTGATTTTCTTTAAAAGGTATTATCGATGTCGGAGAAGCCCACATAAAAATCAAAATCAAAATCAATATAATAATTGCGACGTGTAGTGTCAGTTCCTGGCACGGCACGTATCGCATCTTACTGAACATTGGAATAAATAAAACAACTTTGCTTGATTAAAGAAATTCTGAGGTCGATTTCCAATGGTTCAGATTTGCCATGGGTGTTTTTATTTTGGAAGAGAGGTACGAAACTCACAGTGAGTCTCGCCACACAGTGAGCTGATTAATGTCTCCAAACAGCACGCTGTCTTCTTGGTGAGCAGCCCATGTTCTGAAAACGTCCTTATGGATGGCTTTCAATTTAAATTACAGAAAATGTGTTTGGAGTCTTATCTAGAGATAACAGACATTCCATTCCCAGCGCATAATAACATGTATCGGCAGTTCCCTTTATTTATCCAAATGTGTTTTCGTAGTTAAGCTGAAATAGGCGTTCACCCTTACAGATTACCGTAAAGTGGCAGCTTAACAGTACAACCATGCAATAGGACTGTAATAAAAATGGCAAACAATTGCCCAAACTCCAAGCAGCTGGATCTTTCTCAATTTCTGTAAGTCATTTAAAGTCATTTAATATAAACATCTTGTTTATAATTCATCATTTAAGAGTACAGAAAAGGGACACTTTTTGGACACTCAGGAATGGACACAGGAATGGTACATACCTGTCTTCTATTTATCTCTGCATTTTCTTTTGTTAAATGTTTGCTCTTTTATGTTCATGCAGGAATACATGAATGCATATGCTATAATTGAGTTCAGGTGATGTAGGATACAGGGCTATGTTTAGATTTTTATAAATCACAGGAATTAGTAGGATAATTTAATGTAGGTTAATAGTATGTTAACCGTTCTGATCCACACTCCAGCCCAGAAGGTGGCGGTAATGCATCTAAAAGCGTTTGCCAACCACCATTAAATAGTCAGAAGAAGAAGTAGGCGGGTTGTCAGTCTGAGGTGAGCGGGTGGCCACTGGGCTAGTTTTTTGCAATTATTGTTATTATTTTTTTTTATATTCACCTACTATATATTTACCTACCGGCCACAAGAATAAACACAGGGCAACTGCCTTTTGCCCAAACGCACTGCCTCTGTCTTTTCACCC
>JAOTIX010050900.1:0-13500 GCA_027123715.1 Gaidropsarus macrophthalmus
CACACACACACACACACACACACACACACACACACACACACACACACACACACACACACACACACACACACGCGCACGCGCACACGTGCACTAGCTGACGTTAAGGCATTTTGTATTGCGTAACACTGGGGGATTGTTTAACGTGTGTGTGTGTGTGTTTCAGAGCATCGCTGCAACGCGGTCCAGTTCGCCTGTCGCAGTGGGAAGACTCAATGCATCCCGCTGGACTGGCAGTGCGACGGCTGGACCGCCTGTGACGACAAGAGCGATGAGCTGGACTGCCAACGTGAGTCTCTTCCCCCAGGCGACACCGTCTCCTGCCTAATAACCGTCCAGCGGCCATGTTTGGCTTTTCAACCGGGTCCGTCCGGTGGCTCACTGTGTTGGCCCCTGAGAGATGATGCCAGAAGCCCGGGAACGGAACTTGTTTATTGAATATTTATATTATACTCAAGGGTTTGTTGCAGGGAAAACAGTGGGTCTACCTATCTAATTTTATGATGCACTATTGCACTCCTGGCGAGGTGCGTGCACTTTTGGTAGCTATAAAGTTGAGTCTAATGTTGTTGTGATTGTGTGATTATTGCCATCCTAAGGGGCATGATCGTCCACTGCCTTGGGTGACTTGGCTGAACAAAGGTTCTGGGTTTGATTCCCTACTGTCCCCACGCTGTATGAGTCATTGAGCAAACCGCCTTGATGGGCTCCTTAATGAGCCTCTGTGTTCACTGTCGGGGATCAGTATAGTAAGTAATGCATTGGTCCACATCACTCGTTTTTACATGGAGTGGTCTGGGGTTTATATAACCAGACAGGCTCGTTTTCAGCCAGTAGCAAAAGGGCCGTATAAGTCAGCCACCAGCTGCGCGTCTAAGAGTGAGTTATGCTCTCACAGGGACACCAAATAGATGGATAGATTGCAGCGTTAAGCTGTTGACGGAAGCTCCATTGTTTGTTTGTTTGTTTTGACCGTCTTAAACTCAGCCAGCCCCAGCCGTTTGGCGTCTGGACACATGGTGGGGAATTAGTGGACGACTGAGCCCCAGCATGTGAGCGTCATGCTGGGGCGGACGCCCATGTGTTCCTGATCTCGGACTGTACGCAGTCTGCTGTAATTTAGTTGAAGGGAACAGCAGATGAACCAAACTGTCAATTAATCATGTGATTAATGGGCAGACGCAAATGACTCGCTAGTGAGGAGAAAAGGCTGCCGATCTGCCAATATTTCAGTTACAAGACTGCTGCCATTTTGTATAAAAGCATAGGACTGATATTGGTAGTAATGGTGTTTTGGTCATTGGTTGGGAATGGAATTGGGAATGGGAAGACGTTTTTGAAACTGCTGCGGTTCTCACGTGCCCAAAATCAGTTTTGTTATGGTTTATTTTTGTTGCTCAATTATTTGTATGAATTGTTCATTGTAAATGAATAATAACTATAATTGTTAATATAATGGGTGTATGATGATAACAATAACAGATTAAAACCTATTTTTAGCCACTCGTGAGAGCAGAACATATTAACTTGCAATGGGTACGATTGGGCCCCTCCCAGTCCGTAGGCGGAAGACCTTTTAGACTTCACAGAACCCATTAACAGAGCTCTGCCCACTCTAACTGGCTGTGCAACTGTGTGAACGAGAGCAGCTTGACCGGAAGATTCTTGTAAACAAAGCATTTATTATTTGTAGAATACATCAGTTGGAGGGTGGGATTTCAACTTTAGTCTAGATAGTTCTCACTGCTCGTTATGCATTGTGTAACCCAATTGGGTTAAATATATATAATTCAAAACACACGCCTCATGGGTTTGATTTCACCGCATCCCAATGCATTCATATGTACCCATATGTTTTTAACACGAGTCCATGTCCCCTCCAGCTGTGAAGGAGGAGCGGCAAGTGGAAGATGTCATGGGCGTGGCCCAGCCCATTCGCTTCAACAGTAAGACTCTCTCACTTCTCGCACGACATCGTTGCTGTAGGGACCCTCAGAGATTAAAGGCGTCATTGCATTGTTTTCATCAATGCCCTCTGAGCCGGTTTGGGTGAAAAAAATGCTCTGGTGCGCCTGTTTTGCATGGGGGGTTTTCGGCACTTACTCATGAATATTCATTACGTATAGATGACTTGCCTCTGATTGGCTAACAGCGCTGTCCGTCACAGTGATGTTAGCGAGTCGCAAGCCAAGGTAGGCGAGGCCATGAATACTAACGCACAAACCTACGTCAGTTTGTAGGGCTTTTCTGATCCGCACCTTTATCCCTCTATTTTTTTATTACAGTGGCTCATGCATGCGATGGGGGTAGAATAACATTTTCACCGCATGCAGCATGCATACGCAACTAGGAGTGACCCATCAACCTATCGACCTATCAAAAGGAGCAAGTGAAAACGATTCATCGGTGAAGGACACGTTTAACAAAATAAAGAAACAGGAGCTGAGAACAGCGAGATTTAGAAATGCAACACCCCGCAAACAGCCTCCCTCTAGCCATTCAGACGTGTTGCATCTCACACACCTGTGATGGACAGGCGAGACAGATTCCCTGAACTGGGAGTCAAGTCAAGAGATTTTAAAATCGTTCTCCTACAGGGCCAATGCAAAAGGATTAGCCGAGCGCATTTCTCTCACTCAAAGCCAACCAATGGTTAGTCCATTTCTAACTAATCACCACTCCGGACTAGCCTGGGTATTCCCATGCTGCTTTGATCGCAATTTCATTCTCACTGCAAAGGCAGCCTGGAAATTACCGTCCTTATTTTCACCTGAGTTAGGGAACCAATCACAGAACGCTCTACATACATCATCTGGTATAAGTGATACGATTGGCTATGAATCGCGCTCAAAGCAGCATGGGAATAACCAGGCGCATCTGATAGACATTCGTAGCGCCCGATAAACAGCTCTAGGCATTCGTAAAACCACGCCTCAAATACGAGAAAATGATGGTTGGTTGAGATGGATGGTTCCCAGACCACCACCTCATTGAGATGTGGTGGCGTCAGCCAGGCTAACTCCGGACCAGACCCCCGTGAATCTTAGCTGCAGCACCTACAGCCAGGAGTCCTCCACCACTGTTTCACTTCCCTCTCCCCAACACCCCCACTCTTTGCAGAGAAGTGTCCGAGCGGCTGGCACCACTACGAGAAGACGGCCAGCTGCTACAGGGTGTTCCTGCGCAAGGAGAACTACTGGCAGGCGGTGGACACCTGCCAGAAGGTCAACGGCTCGCTGGCCACCTTCGTCACCGACGAGGAGCTGCAGTTCATCCTCAAGATCGACGTGGAGTTCGACGACAAGGTCTGCGAGCAGACCAGAGACCAGTGCAAGTGAGTGTTTTTCCGGGGGCGGGGAGCAGCGGTCCGTGCTGCGTGTCACCGCAGTCCAGGCTGCCTTGGCGTTTCTGGTCATACTTCTGTTTTTTTTTCTGGGAAGACTTGTTTTAGTGGAAGTGAGTAGTCGGCTGTACGTAAGGAACACGTCAGTAAGGGGTGGGGGACAAAGCACATTACAGAAGACCTGTTTGACACGAGTCACGTGAAAACGAGATTGTGTGACATGGATTATAAGATTTGTTTGGTTTAGCACATAACAGAAGCTTTCAATCGGAAACCTTTTATGGTGTCCAGAAATCGCGGCCCCACATGCAGACCCCAGACCCCTCTGGACCTACACTGGGGTCTCCATGTTTATCCAGAACCCACCCCAAGTCTTGTTTGTATATCAAGACCCCAGATCCCAACCCCCAGGTCTGCATCTATATCAAGATCCAAGGCCCCACCATCAGGTCTGCATGTATATCCAGACCCCAGGAGAGGGATTAGGCTCTCCCTAGTGGCCCATCACAGGTCCCTGGTTGCCATCTGGTGGTGGCACCCGAACACACAACCTGTCTGTTAAATATTCATATTGTTGTTTTTTGTGGGCCGTTACACTGGAGCTGATGTTTCTGACATTTCTTTTGTAGGTTTTGGGTCGGCTACCAGTATGTGATCACCACCCAAAACCACTCCCTGGTTGGGCACTGGGAAGTGGCATATAAAGGTAAATCTATGTGTGTGTCTGTGAGTCTGTGTGTGACGGGCATATCTCACTGATGGTTAGTCAGACTGACCTAAGATTTTGGATGTGGCTTGCGCATGGCACGAAGTTGCACATCCTCGATTTTGAAGATTTTGGCATTCATTTTTCAAAAGATAATTATTTACATAGGCCGAGTCGCGGCAGTTTTTGTTTTTGTATTGTTTCCGAGGGGACCAGTTTTAGGGCGGCTCCCCTAGATCATTGTGTGATAGGCCTACACTTGGTTCATAGCCTATGCAGACATCGGAAAATAAACTTGGATGATAGCTTAAATAACCCAATGCGCCCTGGATTTCCACGTACGTGTTTTTAGCTTACCTGTCTTGCAGAGTTTTAAAGTGTGCTTTTGAGATACTATCCAAATGTTTGTTGTTAAGCCCTTTCTTCTGTATCAGTTTGCTCCATTGAAAACAGTAAAAACAAAACTTTATTAACTGACAGCATAATACGGATGGAAAGATAGCGTTTCTGTGTTATTTAAGGTTACACTACGCAAGAGTGTATGCACCTCTTTGTACATCCAACCTTCACACACAGCCTCATGTGGCCATACGGCTGACCTAATGAGTCGTGTCATTTGGCATCTACCGGTCTTCTCTGTTGCCTCCCCCCCGCCGTGCGTCTCACCGCGGGCGATGCTGTGTGTTTCCCCTCCACAGGGCTGATGCAGGCCTTCCTCCCCCCCGACAGCCTGCCCAGCTTCTCCCAGGAGGGGGCGCCCAAACAGGACAACGTGTTCTGCGGCCAGCTGCAGCGCTTCCAGAGCAAGAGCATGAACGAGAGGGGCCTGCACAGCTGGAACGCCGAGAACTGCTACAAGAAGTTCCCCTTCCTGTGCAAGAGGAGTACGTTGCGCTCAGAATAGAATGGCACACAGGGCGCCCATAAAATAACAGTCCCAGATAAAGCAGTGCGAAATGTTACAAAATATCCGTAAAATGTACCTATAATATCAATGTAATACGGGAGGGTAAAAATTTCCGGAAATTTTGAATCAAATGTACTTATCTTCTGCTTTGCGTTGCCCCCGCCTGCCCACAGGGCAGACGTGCGTGGACATCAAGGACAACGTGGTGAACGAGGGCTTCTACTTCACGCCCAAGGGGGACGACCCGTGCCTGAGCTGCACGTGTCACGACGGCGAGCCCGAGATGTGCGTGGCGGCGCTGTGCGAGCGGCCGCAGAGCTGCCAGCACTTCCGCAAAGACCCCAAGGAGTGCTGCAAATTCACCTGTCTGGACCCAGGTACTGCCCACGCTACTGCGTTAGCTACTACTGCGCTAGGTGCTGCATTAGCTACTGCGCTAGGTACTGAACCAGGTACTGCGTGAGCTACTGCGCTAGGTTACTGCCCACGGTACTGCGTTAGTTACTACTGCGTTAGTTACTACTGCGTTAGTTACTACTGCGCTAGCTACTGCGCTAGGTACCAAACCAGGTACTGCACTCGCTTTGCTGCTAATGGTGGACCGGTAAGCTATGGCACACACCTGGCCATAATGGTGGTCCAGTCCGGTACTGTGCATAACACACTACTGGTGGCCCGGTCAAGTACTGCACCAGGTACTGCACAGAGCTCACAAATGACTGGACTTTGTTTTATGCTAGGTTCTCTTATTTAATCACTGCTGCTTAATCACTTGTTTGGAATGCCTAAAACACTTGATTTTAGTGGTAATCAGCAACTTCAGTCGTTCAAAAGCTATTTCTTTCAGACTACCATTTCAATGATTTAAACTGTCCCCTCGCTTACGATTGTGGTGCATAATGCATCCCAGTTGTTAGTCGTTATAATAACGTGAATCTGTCCATTGTTGAACCTCTGTGTCTGTGAGCGAGGTGGTTGCATCATCCCCCCCACACTGTCCCTCCTGTCTCTGTGGTCCAGACGGCAGCAGTCTGTTCGACTCCATGGCCAGTGGCATGAGGCTCATCGTCAGCTGCATCTCGTCCTTCCTCATCCTCTCCCTGCTGCTCTTCATGGTCCACCGGCTGCGCCAGCGTCGCCGTGAACGCATCGAGACGCTCATCGGAGGAAACCGTAAGAAACCTTAAGCTCCTCGGGGCTCAGCAGAGTGAATCCCTTTCTGTTTGTTTTCCTCCAAGCTCGCTGTAGGAACGACCGGAGTACTAAGTATAATGGGTTCCTTTTTGTCAGATACTTTTGAGTCATGTAAGCAATATTAAATAATATTGTGATTATACAACTCGTACCAACAAAATGTAATGTATAATCAAAATATTTCCCTGTTGATGGAGGATTTGCTCTCAAATTGCAAAGGTTTTTGAGAGTGTTTGTCGCATTTCCATGGAAACACATGGGGTCCCGACTTATAACTGAAACGTGTGGATTGATGTAGGCCTATACGTTCCATTTCACATATGAATCACTCATATGTGAAATGGAACGTAGCTTACCACTCCAGCAACTAATCCAACCCTTAGTAACAACTTAGAAACAGAAAGGATTTTCTAGTCCTAGATGAGTGAACTCTTGACGTCAATGTTTTATCGCATCGCTGTCTCTGAATTTCCCGAACTAACTCAATACTGCACAGATCAACAGAAAATGCTTATTTTTTAAGTTATAACAAATATGTTGATGTATTTTCTTTTATATTTTGTTATAAAACGTTTTCACCGTGGTGAAACACGACAGTGTCTCTCACACTGAAGGGAACGGAGATGGATATGATGTTGCCACAGAGTTGGAGCCAGGCGTGCTGTAATGCTGATTTGAGCACGGTCTAAATGTCTTGTTGACCAATCAGATTTCGTCTGAACTACGTGTTGTATAATAGTACTTATTGTATGCTGTTGTGGTTATAAAAAAATGTTTTTACTACGAGAGGGAATACAACTTTAGACATGAAAGAAATTCTAACATCCAAATGAGAAAATTATTGTTTTTCCTACTTTTCCAACGTAAAACGAATTTGAAGCCCCAAATCAAAAAGCGTAGCTGTAAAATATGCTCCGCCCCCCTCCACAGTCCACCACTTCAACCTGGGCCGCCGAGTGCCCGGGTTCGACTGCGGCCCGGACGCCTTCGGCACGGGCCTCACGCCGCTGCACCTGTCGGACGACGGCGAGGGCGGGGCCTTCCACTTCCAGGAGCCGCCGCCCCCCTACGCGGCCTACAAGTACCCCGAGCTGCCCCACCCGGACGACCCCCCGCCGCCCTACGAGGCCTCCATCGACCCCGACAGCCTGCTCTACATGGAGCTGGGTAAGCGTGTGCAAGTCTCAAGCAAGTCTCAAGTCTTAACCTTCGAGTCTCAAGCAAGACCCGAGTCATTTTTGAGTCGAGTCAAGTCAAGTCATAGCTTCGGTCATGCAAGTCACAAGTCAAGTCATAGAAATATAATAAGCTGGAAGACGACCGCCTTAAAGTGCTGGACTTATTATTATTATTATTATTTGCAACAAATACTTCAGTATCTCCCAAAATATAGTGCATCAAAGAATGAAGTTCAACAAGTATGACTTCTATGTACACTACTCCTTCAAAGAGGCCTCACTCTCTCATGTGAGAACAAACCTTAAACATAACTTAGTGTTGTTGTGTGTACTGGCTCTGCTCGTACTAGCACCTTCCATCTTCCAAACTGCGGCAACTCTACCGCTACCGCTGATAGAGATTACAGGTTGCCAGATTGGTTCGCCCACATGCAACAGGAAACATCCAATCGAAAAATATATATCCAAAATATATATATTTTTGATAATTCACATATTAACCAAGACAGCATTTGTCGAGTCATTTCATGCAAGTCTAAGTCAAGTCTCAAGTCATGGATAGCAAGTCCAAGTCAAGTCAAGTCTTTTATCACTGTTGCACAAGCAAGCCACAAGTCCTCAATCTGGCGACTTAAGTCTGACTCAAGTCAAGTCACTAGACTCGATTCCCCCATCTCTGGCATGAGCGTCAGGACTGCTAGCCCCCCTAGTCCAGAGCGCATGTGAAATGTGAATTTGTGGTGCTTGATAGGGTTTGTATTTGTGAATCTATATTTCAGCATCTGTTGCTATTGATTTATAGCTTATTCTTTCCTTGCTTTGATCAGGCCATCAGTGGATGTGTTCAATTACTGAGATGCTCATACTTTCAAATATATACTGAACAAATACTTTGGAACCAATGTACATCATTTCTACCTCCCCAGTGCGTAGCGGCGTGCCGGTGGTCGCTCGCCACTCCAACCCCATGGCCCGCTGTCTCCAGGTGGCCATCCCCCAGGTTCCCCCGGCCCCCCCACAGCAGCAGCAGGCCCCGGGCCCCCCGACCGGCCACCGGGAGGACTCCGTCGACAGCAGCACCTTCCTGGTGGTGCCGGACACGCCCACCGACGGCCACGGCCCCGACACCACCACCACCACCACCACCACCCTGGCCATGGACTGCGGCGACGGCTTGTCCCTCAGCACGGTGGTGTGAGGGGGCCCCCGGCGGCTGGACTGCGGCCAGCAGGGGGAGCCAGCCCGCGGGCCCGGTCCGGAAGCAGACTGGGCCCCGCCTAATATTTAGGCAAGGAGGTCAACGGTAAAGAAGATAAGAACAAAGTCAAAAAAAATAAATCACCAAAAGAAACGGTTTGTACAGACAGTGGGTGAAGTGGGAGCAAAACAAACTATTATTTCAGGTGTTGGAGCGTTGGAGTGCAGTCCCAGTTTTCATTCACGGTGGTTTGCGAGGACACACTGGTGTGTGGGTCCTCTCCAACAGGAACCCAGTCCTCCCATAGTAGGACTTGAAGACTTGTTTTTCTTTCTTTGTGCGGTCAGGAGGATCCTGCAAATGGTTTTTGCACGCAAGCATCGAACGCTTGAATTTCTACCTGAGGAAGCGTTTCAAATGTCTCGAGATTCAGACTCCCGTGTTAACATACTGCGCTCGGTATGAAGCCCCTCTCGCCTCCCTCGCCGTCCCCGTCGGCCTCGTCTTGCGGAGACCGACACGAGGTGAAGGGACGAAGGAGGAAGAGGCGGGGCCGGGGGCGGGGCCTGTGGGTTTTTCTCTCTTCTTCGTCTGTCTTTGTCTCGCATCGCTGTGAAAGTAGACGTATTTGGACGCTTGGCCCCGACGGGACAGGACAGGACAGGACAGGACATCGCCCCGGATCCCTTAGCGTTTGACACGACCCCTGATTTCTACCTGACGAGAACTATGAAGCATTTCCTATCCGTGCGTGGCGAGAGGTCTTCCAGGTTTATAAGTACGTGTTTGCAGTGGGGGGTGGGAGGGTAATAAGTGAATTTTGTAGTCGCAAGCAGATGTTTTTTGTACCTCTGGAGGAACTGGGTACAGTTGGCTTTAGCTGCGTCCACAGTTTGCATTAGGCGTTGCTGTAACATAACCCTATTTATCAAGAACTTGTTTATGTCGATGAAATTATCTTTTTGCGGGATTTAGTTGTTTTTTCTTTGGTCGCACTCACACCGTCATTACAGTACTACTACATTTTCGGCAACCGATTTATTTTTTTCTTTCTGTTTTCTGAACAAAGGAGGTGGAAAACGCCACCAAAAACCGACAGATAATTGTCTTGTTTTCATTTGTATGTGGTTTTCATTGTTTTTAAAGTGGTACATCTGTTTGTTTTTTGTTTTTTTTGTGCACGTTTACTTAGGTTGCCTAATGGTGATGGTATTATTATGTCGAATATTGTACCTAATTCTGTTGTATTTCTGTTAAGCTTTGGTGGCTATGTTATCTTTCCTGGTCTAATTATTTCTCCTTATTTGAACACAAATATGACCAGGAAGAAAAATGCTGAAAAAAACCCCACATTTGAACTGTTAAAACGCATCCAATCACACTGCATTTAGTTTAACAGCTGGATTGATATTCTCTGACCCCAAAAGCTTGGCAGTTGTGTTTTTATACTCCTGTTGCCACCATTGCAATATGGCCTCATACAAAAACGAAGCACAAAAACAAAATGGCCTCTCGAACGTTTGTCAATCAGCAGCCAAATTCAGGGATTTCATGGCCTGGCCATTGACAGAATACATAACCACCAGCAATGCTATGCCTTTCTAAACGTGGCTTGCCATTCTGTGTGCGTGTTTTCCCCCCCCGAGACCCCAAAAACACAGAGAGAAATGAGTGCCTGTAATTTGGGGGTGACAGTCTCATTTTTGAATGTATGTACAATGACCATTTTGTTGCGTCTTTTCAGTTTGTATTTAAATTTATTTTTAAAATATGTTCTGACATGGACAATCCACGGAGGATTGTCAATCATTTCATGAATTGTGGAAGGTGTTGCATGTGTGTATTGGAGAAGATGTACTGTTTCAGATTGGATCTTCGTGGGGTTTATTTTTTTGACCTATATGGTGCATGTGTTTATCTTAAGGCATGCTGGCGATTTCATTTTTAAATGACAGCATTGTACGTTAAATTGTCATCTAGGTTAAACCATGAATCTCAAGATGTGTGCCCATGGTTTATTGTTTGTGTGCAGTTATATAGCACCCCCCCCGCCCCTACAAAAAACTACAAATGGCTACATTTACACTTTTATTTTCATTTGTTTTCCTGTGATGGGTTAAGGTGGTGTCTGAACTACCCGCTATGATTTAAAACGCGTTATGTACGAGTCCACAAACGGTTCATCGTAATTGTCCTTCCTCTCCTCGCTTTTAAATGGCAAAGTGTTCAATTTGCAGGGTGGGGTGGGTGGGGGGTCGGTCTTGGTCTTGGTCTTGTACTTTTCCTGAGGTAGATGTACATCTTATCAAATGCCAAATAAATTGCACCATGAAGGACAACTTTGCTGTGTTGCCGGGACTTGAATGGACTCATGGGAACCCCATGAGTCAGTCTCCTCAAACGGTGCCTGGTGGTGGCTTCATGTTCCACTACCCGTCCAGGTCTCTTGGCCAGGGCACAAACAAATGTCACAGGAATTAAGGTGAGGAGCTGGGGAACCCCCACCCCCTCCGTGTCTCTCCGTCTCGTTTGATGACTTCCAGCCACAACAAAAGACGGGATTGAAGTTATTTATAGCCGGCCGATATACGTTACGTTGACTCATGAGACGGCGAGCCCTGATACCCTTGTCGGAACAATAGTTCCTTAATAATAATGACGCTTTGTGCGTGCTGGCAGAATCGACTCATTCATGGCAGGGAGTCGGCCAGTAAACGGGCTCTGCTGCTGCCCCGGAGTCCCAGTGTTATTTTACAGTGATCGTCAAATTAAACGGAGCATTAATTCAGATGCCGGGCCTACTTTAATTTAGCGGAGGGGAAGTTCCCATGTGCATCGATAGTTGCAAGTTCACCTTTTTTTGACGGAGACGGAGCTGCCTTTTTCAGCACCGTCATCTCTGTTCCACATTCCTCGTTCTCTCCTCAGGCCATACTGATATAGAGATAGGCCTACATCCATCCTGGCTTTGATGGTAGATGGGTTTAATTGGTTAGACCCCCATACTCAAATAAATACAAACTATATATATTCTTTTTTAGCAAACTCAATAGTTGCAGGGATGAAAATATATGCGAGAGCGAATCACCAGGCTTCAGCCACCTGAGTTACAGGTACATTGGCCTGCATGCATCATGGGTGGGTGCCAAACCTCTTATAAAGTAAAAACAGTTTTTTACCACTTATAGACTCACACAGCTCACACTTGTATTGCTCACATCTTACAGTAGTAAGTACAGTACAGTAAACAATAAAGTCATGTCTTTTATCACAGTGTATGCCACTTCAAATACTCTTTGTCTGAACAAACAATAATGACTTAATCAAGGCAGAGCAACAACTCTTCTGTAACAAATGGTTTGACAACACATTAATCATCCTTCCTGATTTGGATTGGTCCTATTGAAATACACGGCTGCTGACCTGCTCTGACTTCTCAGGAGAGATGAATGCCTGAGTAGACAGCTGGGGTTGTTGGTGTTTATGTGTGTAGGCATGTGTGTCTGTCTGTAGGGGGGGGAGGGGGGGTCGGGTGCGTAGTCTTGGCATCAATGGGCCTGTTGAACAGACGAGACCACTTGCCCGTCACTGACACGCTCCACTGATCAGACGGACCAGAACCTCAGCGTTTTTCACCCTGGGCTCCTATTTAAGGCCGCGAGTCCCCAGGTGCTGAGATGGAGCCCACAGACCCTCAGAGTGAGACAGGCGCAAGGCTTGATGAGCCCAGGACACTTAAGATGATTGTGACCACCGCCGTGCTCATGATGGTGATTGGCTACACCGACTCGGGTAAGAAGGGTTCGTTATCGTGACAGGTATCCCAGAAACCATGCTCCTTGTTAGTGAATTTCTGTAAAAGCATGTTTAAACAAAATATCATTTATTCTAAAAAGCATTTATTCTGTCACACCTAAATGTACAGTCCTTATGCAATTGAAAAGTTCTGTCCTGACAAACAACTAATTTAACGTTTTTCGTTTCAGAGGAATATTGTTATGATGAAGGCTATTGTGGTGAGTCTTCTTGTTATTAAGACTGTTGTGTTATGCAGACTGAGCTGTTATTAACACTGTGCTGTGGTTAGGACTATTCTGTTATTAACACTGTTCTGTGGTTAGGACTATTCTGTTATCAACAGTTCTGTGGTTAGGACTGTTCTTTTATTAAGACTGTTCTGTGGTTAATAATAATAATAACCTTTACTTATATAGCGCCTTTATGGTACCCAAGGTCGCTGGTTAGGACTGTTCTCTCATTAACACTGTTCTGTTATTAACACTGTTCTGTGGTTAGGACTGCTCCATTGTTAACACTGTTCTGTGGTCAGATCCGTACGCATGGGGAGACCTGTTCCCTTCTTGTCACCCGCTGCTGGAGACACACCACTCTCCCATCAACCTGGACCACCAGATGACCAGGAGTCACGCACTGGGAGAGCTCCTCCTGGAAGGCTTTGATGTGGCCCAGCCTGGCCAGTGGAGGCTGACGAACGATGGACACTCTGGTAGATACTACTCCCAGATACTGTCTATACACCATGTGACTGGAATTGTGTGACGGTTTGTTTGATTGGGCTGTCTGTTATGTGTGCGCCCTTATGTGTTTGCATATGTATACATCATCCTTTCTTGTGCCTGTGTGTGAGTGCATGCCCATGCCTGCCTGTGTCTGCATGTATGTATGTGTGGGTTTATAATTTCCTGCTTTTTGTGTATATGTTCATGAGTGTCTTGTGGCTGTGTCTCTCTGTCAAGCTTAAGTTGTGTTTGCATACGTGTGTGTCTGTATGTGTATGTGTATCAGAGATGGGAGTATGTCACACATGTGCAATTCTCAAGTTCGTAAATTCTTAACCTTCGAGTCTGAAGCAAGTCCTGAGTCATTTTTGTGTGAGTCCAGTCAAGTCAAGTCATAGCTTAGGTCAAGCAAGTCACAAGTCAAGTCATAGAAATATAATAAGCTGGAAGACAACCG
>JAOTIX010051630.1:0-13474 GCA_027123715.1 Gaidropsarus macrophthalmus
TGTGTGTGTGTGTGTGTGTGTGTGTGTGTGTGTGTGTGTGTGTGTGTGTGTGTGAGAGTGTGTGTGTGTGAGAGTGTGTGTGTGTGTGCGTGTGTGCGTGTACTTGTATGTATATGGGAGAAATGGACCATGCACACATAGAGCTGTGGATACAGTAGTTACATTGTTTGTTTATGCTTCACAGGATGTCTGGTTTGTAGCAGTGTGAACTCCATTGGGATCAACAAGGAGCAAGGTGTATCACTCTCAAGAGAATGGATGAACTTTGAAATTCAAGTGTCTTCTCAGGGAAGTAGAGAAACAAGTATGTCAGCCTTGAGAAATGAGGTCAGGAAACATGCTTTGTCGCTTTTTGTTGAAAAGAAGGTATGTTTTACAAAACCATAGTACACATTGCTTATGAAAGTGACACGATTTATTTTGGGATCACAAATCTAAACAATGTATTTTTTCTAACTGCCCCTGTTCAGATTAGGAAGGAAATGCAGGAGATTCACTTCTGCGCATTTAGCCATTTCCTGGCTGACGTGTTTAATGAACTGGCCTCGCTCAGGTGCGTTCTCAGCTCATTCCTCAAGCCATCTCAGCGCTGAAAAAGACAGTGATGGTGTGGCAGGCTATGCAGGAAACACCGCAAAGAGGAGGCATGCTATGTCAGTTCATGGAATGTCTACAAGGCGAGGAAGAGATCTCATTTCAGGTCTGTTAGGGACACAGGATAGTGAGTGTAGTACACCAGCTTAATCAGAAAGGACTACTCTTTTGTAATCACCTCACATGTCTTTTACATGTCTATGTGAAATATTCAGTAGGTTGAATGTGCATGTTGTGTGCACAAACTACTGGATGCTTTAAAATTTCTTTGAGATGAATAACGAGGTATGTGCTGTTCTTTTTTCATCATTTTTTTCTTACAGGGTGTACCACTCTCGGGAGATGTCACAGGAATGCAGCACAGGCTACAGAGAAATCATCACTGTCATCACCACCACTGTGGAAGCCATTAACAACAGATTAGGCAGTGTCATTAATGACGACTCCGAAGATTACTCTGCAGTGAATTGTATGAAAATCTTTTATCACGACACCTGGCCCGAGAATACCAATGAACTGGTTGATTATGGCCACAATCAGTTGGAGGCCCTAATAGAGCATTTTCGTCATTTCCTTACAAGGCACATTGCTGTCTAATATCATGGATTTGATGGGTTACCAGATTATGAAACAGATGAGTGACAAGCCTATGTTTTTCTCTCTCAAGCTCTGGATGCCAGATGGATGCTTTGCAGGAGAATGGCAGAGTTTGAAGACCCTTGTCAGCCACATGTTTAAGGACATGTTTCAACGAAAGAGCAAACAGTTTCTGCATTTAAACCATCACCTGCACGACACAGCACACACACACACACAGGGCAGGGAGCAGGGTATTTCTGGGATTATTTCTTTTGATCAGTTAGTATGAGTCCCTTTGAAATTACGCTTACAGAACATCCTTGTGGACATACTTTTGGTCCTCCCAATTTCCGCTGCACAGTGTGAGCGGGGCTTCTCTGTGCAGAAATGCCTCAAAAGCTCTTTGAGGAGCTGCTTGCATGTCTCCACCACAGAGGATCTTATCAGGATCACTACACTCACTAAATGTGCCGAAAACTGTCTGTCAACTGGAAAAAGGTCACATTGTCCACCCAACTATAAGTGATGGCCAAGTGATTCCAACATGATCTTAATTTTGCTTTAGTGCTGTTGGTGTGTGCAATTTCTGCACCCTAATAAATGTTCTAAACAAAAACCTATTGTGCCCCCAATATTTTTCTGTGCTCCTTCATTTTTTAACTTAGGGGCGCGAGTGCTCCTGAAAAAAAGGTTAGCGTAGAGCCCTGACTATAGTAACGCGTAACAGTAACAGTGTTATTAAGATGGGAAAAATCTATTACATTACTTACGTATTACGTTACTGAAAAAGCTATTTATAACGCCGTTATTCCCATCACTGTCTACAACCAGAGATTGTCTAAGTCACAGTCATCAGACAACAAATTTGACCTAGCAACAGTAGGAACGGCCCACTTTATTTGCTGATGTTTTACCTTGAAATGTTAGCACATACTTTTCATAATGATCAAAAAATGGCTAGAATTGGTTACCTGCCACTTATGGATTGAAGCAACAGCCAATTAACCTTAGCTTTTGACATGTGATGTATATGGGCAATTCCCGTTGTTGAGTCTGCACATTAATGTGACAGTTTGTATGAACTGTAATATAATGGTTCTTATTGCAGCCACTGACAAAGCTGTTTTTGGTCTCAGATTGTTAGCCTGCTTCTTCCCAATTTGAATCTTGCCTAGGTGCACAGATTGGAGGGACAGCCTGATTTGAAAATGTCTGTATTGTATGATGCTTCTTTAATTGTCTGATGTTTCCCCAGTCTGGTGCAGACAATGAAATCAATGCTTATTACAAACCCACAATTCCAAATATGCCCATTGCTGTAACTTAATTTTTACACAGGTTGAATCAACCAACTGCAGGTCCTCAAGTTCAGTGGTTCTCAACCGGTGGGGCGCAACTGTGGAGAATGCAATAAAATCAAGCATTTTGGGCGATGTGGTTTTAAAAGGACATGCGCGAAGAATGAATGGCAAGGCTGAGGCGAGCCTAGCGATACGATGAGGGCCCGACGGTAATTGTAAAGCAATTTCCAAAAGATTCACTGAACGAAAATGCTGATCTGGTACACCAAGATGTTGCTAACATTTTGGAGGATGCAATGCAATCAGGCATTTTGGGCGATGTGGATTCACAAGCTGGCAGCAGATTAAATGTTCACGAGAGAAAAAGATGCGCACGAAGGATGAATGCGCGGCCGTAGACGGTAACCTAATATTTACTCCTTCATCTTCATTTTGGAATTCAAAAACATGTTACATTTCATATATGATTGAAATTATTTCATATATTATTTCATGTATAAGTAGCACCTGACTATAAGTCGCAGGGCCAGCCAAACTATGAAAAAAAGTGTGACTTATAGTCTGGAAAATGCGATACTAGCGATATTCGCTGTGTTACTCTGTTATGTTTTCTCCATTTAAAAATAAAAATTGAGCAAAAAAATGTTTAGCCATTTATGTACTTATATTTGAAAAGCTAAAGATTTGTATTATAACATATTGTATTATTGTATTGTATTATTTTGTTGTTTTATTTTTTTATAAATAATTGTTCAATGTTCAATTGTTCAAACCCAAACTGTCTTTTTAAAGACTAACACCCCGAACAGTATTTTTCGGAGGAGGGGGGGGGGGGCATCCTGTGTTTTTGTGAGAAAGTGAGTGAGTTGAGAGAGAGAGAATGGGATTCTAAAATGGGTTTTACGGAGTGTGTTACGGACAATCTATCGACAGTCAAGTATGCATTTAGACAAATAAGATAAAATATGAATTCCACAAAATGCATATAAATGGGCAACCATTTACGTCCAATGTACGTTCTCCTTACAAATGGGTTTTCTAAATGCGATTGAACCGAATAAGGGGTAATTCGTCCTTGACACAGCTGCAACAACTAGCCTTCTTTCACACAACTCAACTCAACACAACTGGTGTTGCCAGGTAACCAGTTTCTGGGCTCCCAATGTCAGCGCCCCAAACCCTTCAAAACGGAATGGCATCAGAATTGATATGGCCACTTAGATTCAACGACGGGTTTGGGCGCCGTGAACTGGCACCCTAGAAGGCAAATTAGTCTGTTTTTAGAGCCTGAATTTCAGCATGAAATATAATTACAGTGCCAGAATATGGATTCAGTGTGCATTCTTAAGTAAAATGAAATACTTCGAAACATTTTTGGGGGTGGGTGCCGTAGCGCCGTCTACGGGCCGCCTCTGTCTCAAATCTAATTTAGGTCTGTGAAAGAGAAAGGGTTGAATATCTTTGCCACAACATATATATATATATATATATATATACATATTCATACTTCAAAAACTAACGTCACTCATCAGTTTTTGTTGGGAGAGGTCCATCGAGCAAATTGAGTGATTAAGCTGGGGCTTTGAACTCGGCGTGTGCGCGCGCGTGCGTGCGTGTGTGTGCGTGCGTGTGCGTGTGTGTGTGTGTGTGTGTGTGTGTGTGTGTGTGTGTGTGTGTGTGTGTGTGCGTGTGTGCGTGTGTGTCGGCGTGCATGTGCGTCTATGTGCATGAAACAAATAAATAAACCACAAATAGGACCATTCGGTTTTTGCCGGGTGTGGTTGACTTACCTGATGATGACATACATGACCAACACGTTGCCCACCAGCCCAACGACACACACGATCGAGTAGAGCGCGGTGATGACAATCGCAATGATCACCGGAGTCGTATCGCCACCGTCGAAGTTGGCAGTCGCCGCATGGTCTTTCTCACATCGCGCATCAACAACACCTGAAGCGTTAATACTGGCCGTCTGGTTTCTGCAAAACGTGCTGCTGTTGTAAAGCATGGCTGAATTGGTGAACCTACTCAGGTAAACAAAATGTGAACCGTTTGTTGCTGTGGTCTCCATGGTCCATAGCAAGGAATGGATAAACGTACAGCTCCAACTGACCCTCTATCCTTCAAATCCTCCAAATTGCCTTCGCCTAAAACGCGCGCAAATGTCTTCTGAGATGGACCGTAATGCCAAGCTATGCCTGCGCTCTCTCACCGACAAGCTCTCTGAGCATACTGGAGACAAGAGTTTCGCCACAGTAAGCGCTTGCTTACGAGAGACAGCAGGCAACAACGTCAAATGGCATTATTTCCTTCCTCCCCTCCTGCCGTCCTTCCTACATTCCTCCTTTCCTTCTTCCCTTCTCATTTCGCATTGAGTGGTTGAAAAATACAAGAAGCACCATACACAACGGGGGCAGTGTACACACATGTAGCCTAAAGCAGATTAAGTGGTTTCCTACTGCACTGACAATGTTCACGTATTGCAATATTTCCCAATACGTTGCCATATTTCGCAAACGGGGAGGATAATACGGATCAGAAGTATGTAGAAAATGTCAAAAATATGTAGAAAATGTGCATTATACTACACATAATAGGAAATTGTGCATGAGATTTAAAATACGCAGTATGTATAGAAAATAGCCACAAAAAAAGCAAATGTAGGCAATAGTTGAACTGGGTGGTTCAGGTCGACGCAGTTAAACATATCATGGTATTTAAAATGTAATTTGTCAAAATGGAATCTTGCCGAACAACAAATATATATTATATGTTTTCTAAATATTTATGAGATTCAAAATGACCCTGGAAGTTGTGTTCAACAGGAAATGGTCCCTGGCTGCATTCAGGCTGACCCTGACCTTCAGTACGCACCACAATACAGCATGTACTTTATTTTGTGCCTCGCTAGCCAATGTACAGCAATGACATGTTCACATATCTCCGCTCGGATATCTCTTTTGTTTGCGCAGTCACATAATTGTGTTCTAATGACTCAGGCCAAGTGCATACAGCTTACTGAAATCCAATAGGGATAGACTTTAATCAAGATAATGTTTCTGCTTGTTTCATTACAGTATCAGAGTCGCACTAAGTAGACGGAGATCATTGTTAAATGCCAGAAGCGGATGTGGCATTGAAATTCGTCAATAGATACTTTGCACAAGCAAAGCTTATGTGTTGAGTGCCAATAAGAGATCTATGTGATGTCTGTGAACTCTAGATCTCTGTGTGACAAAAAACATGGCTACCATTGCTTACATGACAAATTAATTAAACTTGTGTTCCCCCGGCAAAGCTGAGTAGCCATGTAATTAACAGGCTAGATGCTATATGAAATTGCAGAGAATGTGCGCACCTAGTCAAATGACTCCAGTCGGCTGCACAATGCTGCTGTTGCCATGCAAATGAGCACTGTGTGCATCTGCAGATATCTGTGGATGTGTGCAGGGCGGCGTCTTGGTTGTTTCCCGTAACTCACTATGTCAGAGACATTTTCTTTCTTTGCTGTCCTTGCTTAATTTATGCATTTAACGTAAATGGAGCAGGCACACAATAACTGTCGAAACTTTTGATGATGATATATCAGCATCAAAAAGTCTTATCAAGAGTTTGGTGAAATGGGCAATGAACTTCATATTCAAATGGGCAAAAAAATTTGAAAAAAAGATTACCACAAATATTTGCATTAATACATTCCTTGGTTCCTCAACCTATTGTTACAACCTATTGTTGATCATATACGTCATTAACATGAGTGACCTGCCCATTTAAAACCACTGGTAACATTTATGTAATTAGGAATTCACAGAGTATCTGGTATGGTTAATTTATATTTCTTTATTTTTTGGTTAAAGGTTGTATCAGCGATTCTAGGCTGAAACATAAATTATCACATTCATCTGATCTTTCCTCACAATCCGCTAGCTGCCTGCTGCATAAGCAGGCGCATGCACCGAGATCCTACAAAAAACACACCAACTCAAAACCAAAATAAACAATATTCAATCCAGTCACCGTCAAGAGGTGGATGTGGTGGGGGTTTGCGCTGGTGTACGCGAAGTGGGAGCTGAAGGTTGGAATACTGTTTGTTTTGATTTTGAGAGGGTGGTCGTACCATTTGTTTTTGTGTTCAATCTCAGAGCGTAGGCTGCCGACAGACGTGTCTTTCTGACGGCCTGCTTATGGGGCGAGCAGCTAGCAGATTGTGAGGAAACATCAAACAAATGTGATCATTTGTGAGATCATTTTCAGCCTAGAATCGCTGATACAACCGTTGAGTAGTTTGAGCCGTTTGTGGTCAAAGGAATGTTTACACACTGAAACTGAGATACAATCTGGTGCCTCGTCCTATGCTTCCCTCTCAGCAGTATATGTTAAATGATAAACATAGCGCTAAGCTCCCATTCTCCTAATGTTATGCAGAGCCCTGTTGGAGAAGTTACTGTGATGCTTCGCCACCCATCTATCTCCGCAAGTTAAATATTTATACCCTCAGGTTAGCCCCCTTCAATTTGTTGTCTTTGAAGGGATTAGAAGTGTCTGGATAGTTTCACTGCTTCCATGTTTGGTTCAAAGCAAGAGTAAAACAAAGTGAAGTGAAGTTGAAGCAAAAACAAAGTGCTTCACAGCAGTCGCTTAGTTTATTTCACCTTGGACTGTTTGGATATGTTTTTGTTTTGGGTCTTTTCTCGAAATATTTTCAGTGAAAAAATGCAATCCAATACTTCCAATCAGAGAAATACAATTGATATTTTTCCTTTTTTTTTTTAAACATACATACATATGTACACAATCACATATACACATAAGAACAAAAATAATCAAAGAACACTCTAATACAACCCACGCCCCCACCCATGGCCCCACTCAACACGACCAACACGCATAGTAATGGTTATTTATGCAATACAGAAGGTACCACAGTAACAGGCACGCATTCAATTGGGTAGTACCTCTAAATTAGTGAAATAGGAAATAAAGGGTTGCCACTTGTAATGCAATGTAATGCAACAATAAGGAACGTCGTGCTAGTAAGGATGTGAAAGATGATCTGATCTATTTTACTATTATTCACCAGAACGGTGAATAATAGTAAAATAACCAGTCCAGAAAACACATGTGAATAAGGTGACAAGGAGAGCCATGGCATTTATCTTCCAATTCCAGATACAGTTTAGAGAGTCTAGACTTACAGAAATGCACCCTGTATAAGACCTTAAATTGGATATGTCCAAGACAAACACAAGAGGTGGTTGATCGTATCCTCTCTATGGCCTGTTCTCACAGCATTCATAACAAATACGAACAAATACTAGTGTTACCACTACTTACGCCACTTCACAATGCAATATTGTGGACACGAACATATTGCAGTACTGTCACAGATCAGCAGGGAAACCATAACAGTCTCATTACCCCCAATTGGATACCAGGCTATCCGTGGATCTGATACTGCTTTGCATTCAGAAGGACTTAGATTAATCTCCATAATGCACCAACCTGCCAACCTAACACACATCAGCAGCATGGATTTGGGTCACATCACCTGGGTATTGAGCAAATTAGTTTAAGGTACAAGGAGCATTTACTTACAATCAGACAGCATAGTTCACAAGGGTTCCATTATTTACACATGCTAATACTTGGCTGAATATGAATATTTTCAATAAAGACACAAAGACCATTTATTTTACGTGAACTTTATTATTAACCAACTAGGTTAGGTTTCCCACAGACTTCTACGTTATTGTCGTGCAGGAGGGATGTCCAGACAGGTGGGAGGGCCCCTTACCGAGACCTGGGGTCTCATTTATAAAACTGTGCGTACGTACGTTACTAAAAGTGTATGTAAGCCCAAAGGCCACGATTGGCGTGTGCCAAATATTCGGACTTATAAAACCCTGCGTACGCACACCTGAAAGCAATCTTTGCTTTATAAATCACAGACTGCCTACAAGTGTGCGCAGCTAAATCAGCTTCACGTCCTGCCCTGTACACGAGGATGTAGCAGAGTTTACCCCGGTGAACAAGAGGGTCGTTTCCCTACGCCTTCGGGTCGGGGATAGGTCTCTCACTGTTGTCTCGGCTTATGGGCCGAACAGCAGTGCAGAGTACCGGCCTTCTTGGACACCCTGGGAGGGGTACTGGAGAGTGCTCCAACCGGGGACTCAATCGTCCTACTGGGGGACTTCAACGCTCACGTGGGCAGCGGCAGTGTTACCTGGAGAGGGGTGATTGGGAGGAACGGCCTCCCCGATCTGAACCCGAGTGGTTTTGTTACTGGACTTCTGTGCTAGTCACAGTTTGTCCATAACGAACACCATGTTCAGGCATAAGGGGGTCCATATGTGCACGTGGCACCAGGACACCATTGGCCGGAGGTTAATGATCGACTTTGTGATCATGTCATCTGACCTCCGGCCATATGTCTTGGACACTCGAGTGAAGAGAGGGGCTGAGCTGTCAACTGATCACCACCTGGTGGTGAGTTGGACCTGCTGGCAGGGAAGGAAGCTGGACAGACCTGGTAGACCCAAACGTATTGTGAGGGTCTGCTGGGAACGTCTGGCAGAACCCTCTGTCAGGGGGGTCTTTAACTCCCACCTCCGGGAGAGCTTTGACCAAATCCCGAGGGAGGCTGGGGACATTGAGTCCGAATGGACCATGTTCGCCACCTCCATTGTTCACGCGGCTCTCTGGAGGTGTGGCCGTAAGGTCTCCTGTCACTGCGGCAATCCCCGAACCCGGTGGTGGACTCTTGAAGTAAGGGATGCTGTCAAGCTGAAGAAGGAGTCATATCGAGCCTGGTTGGCCCGGGGGACTCCCGAGGCAGTTGACGGGTACCGGTAGGTCAAGCATGCGGCACTGCGGGCAGTCGTGGAAGCAAAAACGTGAATCTGGGAGGCTATGGAGGACTACCGGTCGGCCTCGAAGAAGTTCTGGCAAACCATCCGGCACGTCAGGAGGGGGAAGCAGTCGCCAACACTGTTTACAGTGAAGGTGGGGAGCTATTAACCTCGACTGGGGACATTGTCGGGCAGTGGAAGAAATACTTTGAGGATCTCCTCAATCCCGCTGACACGCCCCCATAGTGGAAGCAGAGGCTGGGGACTCAGAGGCGGATTCATTCATCACCCACGCCAAAGTCACTGAGGTAGTTCAGAAGCTCTTCAGTGGCAGAGCACCGGGGGTGGATCAGATCTGCCCTGAGTACCTCAAGTCTCCTGCAGCATCGCGTGGCAGTCGGGGACAGGGCCTCTGGACTGGCAGACTGGGGTGGTCCCCCTATTCAAAAAAGGGGACCGGAGAGTGTGTTCCAATTATCTGGGAATCACACTCCTCAGCCTGCCGGGGAGTCTATTCCAGAGTACTGGAGTGGAGAATTCGGCCGATAGTCGAACCTCGGATTCAGGAGGAACAATGCGGTTTTCATCTGGGCCGCGGAACACTGGACCAGCTCTATACGCTCCACAGGGTGCTCGAGGGTTCATGGGAGTTTGCCCAACCAGTCCACATGTGTTTTGTGGACTTGGAGAAGGCATTCGACCGTTTCCCTTGTGGCATTCTGTGGGGGGTGCTCCGGGAGTACGGGATCGGGGGCCCTCTACGGAGGGCTGTTCGGTCTCTGTACGACCGGAGCAGGAGCTTGGTCCGCATTGGCGGCAGTAAGTCAGACCTGTTCTCAGTGCATGTTGGACTCTGGCAGGGCTGCCCTTTATCACCGGTTCTGTTCATAATTTTTATGGACAGAATTTCGCAGCGCAGCCACGGGCCGGAGGGTGTTGGTTCGGGAGCCACTGGATCTCGTCTCTGCTTTTCGCGGATGATGTGGTCTTTTTGGCTTCTTCGAGCCAGGACCTCCAGCATGTCCTGGGGCGGTTTGCTGCCGAGTGTGAAGCGACTGGGATGGGAATTAGCACCTCAAAGTCTGAGGCCATGGTTCTCGACCGGAAAAAGGGGGTTTGCTCCCTCCGGTTTGGGGGAGAGTTCCTGCCTCAAGTATCTTGGGGTCCTGTTCACGAGTGAGAGAAGGATGGAGCGGGAGACTCACATGCGGATCGGTGCAGCGGCCGCAGTAATGCGGTCGCTGTACGTGTTGGGTTATGGTTAGGGTTAGATGGTTGATTAGGTTTTTCGGGCTTTCAATGCAGCACAGCATGGGCCACCACATGTAAAACATGTAAATGTTTTTGTCCCAACATGTCAGTAGAACTGCCCAGAAGTGCTTGTTTATCTACTGGTAGAAAGGCCTGTGTAAAAAGTCTGAACTGAAGCTGGGTTTTAGTATAGGACTGGTGCACCCCCTGTAATATCAGATGCACCCCAAGGCATTCGGTTCTGGAACCGGGCCTGGTCATATATGATTTAGTTTGCTCTATATCAAACGTTCAAACTCGTTATCATACTAAACATATCCCAGAACCATTTTACACCGGAGTTCCCCTTTAACATACTGACTAGTCCCATTTTTCTTTATATACATAATTGATTTAAACTTTGTATTCCATTTCTACCGGCATCTCTGAGTTGAGATGCTTTTTGACTAAGTACATATTCTGTAATGAAGTGAAAGGGTGAGTGTGTGCATGTCTCTGTGTGTGTGCTTGTTTGTGTGTGTGTGTGTGTGTGTGTGTGTGTGTGTGTGTGTGTGTGTGTTTGTGTGTGTGTGTCTGTGTAATTACAATTCACTGGTGTAAGCAGAGCGAGAAGAGATATAACAGCTGAATGGAACAGATCCATTCAGCATTATACACACAACCTCTATTTCCTGTTTAATACAAGATACGGCTAGCGGGAACATCTAACCAAGGTTCACGTGGGTAATTTTGTGTTAATATCCTTGGAATAGTATTTTGTAATACTAATGTTGTCATTCAATTTGGTTGTCTGAGTTCTGCTGCTACTGTCATTGCTGGAGAGGAATCCCATGGAGGACGACATCGCCATGATAGATGAGTCAGCCTGGTTAATGAGGCAGCATAGGAAATAGTCCTCTGCCTGCCATCCACCCACACAACAAATGTGTTGGACACACACACACACATGCACAGATCTGCAAACGCACACACACGCTCTGACATACACACGCTCTCACACACACGCACACACATTCATACACATACACAGGCCAAAACAGTTAAAATCCGTGTTCCGTCTAATTATTGTAGATGTGTAGTGATTAAAATCAACGTCAAATTTTGGCATTTAGGCTTTTAGACTTTTTGCCGCAATATGTGCCGGTTTAGTAGTTCAACATGCCTTAAATAGCACATAAAATACCACGTCTTGTAAAATTAAACTTCTCTTCATTCCTGCCACCAGTAACTATGAACCTTCTTCAACCCAATCAACGTGAGCGATCTGTTTGTCGGGCCGCAAAACATTATCATTGCAAATGAAAATAATGAATGTGAGACAACAGAAAGGTGTCTTGCAATATGAAATTAAATGCATTCCAATCAAAAATAATTATGGCTACAATAAAAAAACTAGTGTAGCGACCCTGTATAGACAGGGGTTCTGGGTTTTTGGGTCAATAGCCCTGCTCTCTGCCAACCACAGGGATGCATTTAATTAGAGAGCGGGGATTTTCTAGGATTTTCTAGGAAATGCCACAATGCCACCCGGCGCTGTCTCTCCTTCGAGGAGAGCCGGGTATGTCCCACCTGCATGGGTTCCTCTGAAGCGCAGGAGGCTAACCCTACTCTCCTCTACAAAATGGCGCCACTGAAGGCTGCCGTGTCTCAAGCTCCTCAACTTTTTCTTCTATTACTTTCTATTACTAGTTTATTTTTTCATTTTGGCTAACTTTTGGGAAAAGGCGACCAAAGTGAGCCATATCATCTGCTATGATAGAGAACAACTTCTATGCATCAAATCGTCGTCGGCGGATAACACATTTTCACCACCACCTGCAAACAATGGCGATCTACCTTGGCTACGTTGGCTACCTGCTGCTTCACCTGGACAACGCAGAAGACAGAGAAAACGAGGGTCGCGAGCTGGAGTCCTGGTCAGGCTGAGGAAATGCGAGAACCAGCCTCCTCTCCCCAGTATTCTTCTGGCGAACGTTGTCACTGGACAACAAGCTGGACAGACTCCGGAGCAGGTTGGCGTTTCAACGGGCCATTAACAACTGCAACGTTATGGTTTTTACATAGACTTGGCTCGACCCTTCGGCCCCAGACTACGCCATTGTTCCACACGGATTCTCCATTCACCGCCAGGACAGGACAATAACATCGGGGAAGAGCAAGGGGGGAGGTGTCTGCTTCATGGTAAATAACAAGTGGTGTTCAGACGTGGAGGTACTCTCATCGAACTGTTCTCCCAGCTTAGAGCACCTCATGATCGGATGCCGGCCCTATTATTTGCCCAAGGAGTTTACATCAGTTGTGCTCATGTAACGGGTGTGTATCTTGTCTTTAACAGTTTATGTAAATTTAGATGCACATCCGTTAACCCTCGTATATTCTGCGTTGTGTTTTATGTTGTGCTGAATGAAGTAGAACCCGGATCACAACCAGCTACTGCTTGCTCTTTTAATGGAAGCAGGGCGGTAGATTTGCCTGTACAAATCAAAAGAAAATCATAAGTGTCTGTAACATGCAGTCTCCTCCACACAGCGTACAGGTCTCAAGCTCCTCCGCTCAGCTAGCCTGGCGCGAACTGCTCATACATTTATGATTGAACCTTTACATTTTTCCAACAAAAATACTTAATACATAAAAATGTGAAAATTAATGACATACATAACATTCTCAATGTACTTGATAACATGAATTTCTTTTCTTGTACATGCCTAATGCAACCAGTACCAGGGGCGGTGCCAGGGTAGGGCTTGGTTGGGCTATAGCCCAATCAAGAATTGTGTTAGCCCAACCGTTAGCCCAACCATAAAACAACCAAGAAAAGTGCGGAGTCCAACAGCGCCCCCACGTCGTAACGGCATTCAGGCAGCTGTCACTGATCTGGGGTCATTAAGAGTCGGCCTC
>JAOTIX010052811.1:0-13444 GCA_027123715.1 Gaidropsarus macrophthalmus
GCTCTGTTCAGTCACCCTCCCCCACCCACATTTTTTCTCCCTCTGGTCCCGGGAATCGAACCTGCAACCCACCGAGCCCAAGCCTCCTAGGCCATTAGGCCACGGCTGGACACTAAAAGGCCAGCGAGGGAAGGAAGGAAAACATGGGTTTGTTTTTTTTCCATCTCATCACGACGAATCTGACCAGCGGCGCCCACGCCAGACGTGTTACGGGTCCAGCTAACGGTTTGGCTCAGCGACCCCTCTCCGCACGGAGGGTTTGAAGCGATGGCGTGGGCGATAACGAGACGTGTGATCAGGTCGCGGTGGGAGTGGGGGGGGGGAGACTATTAGGATGGTGTGTCGTGTGTACAAGCTGTGGGGAGGGCAGGGGGGCGTTATCGTCACATGATCGTATCCGGTCAGCGACATCAAAGGCGGTCACATGCAGGGCCGCTGCTAAACTTTTGGGGGCCCTAAGCACAAATTCCAGCCACCCCCCTGTGCGTGAAAAATAAGCGAAAACAAAAAGCAAAACAAAAAGATCACAGATGAATAAAGCAGGCTAAATATCTAAATGCGGCCACTTCAGGCTGAAGGCAACAGAGAGAACTCCAATGAGAATAGATGAGTCACGAGAACTTTGAAGGCTGTACCATTTCAGGGAAACAGGGGGGAACTATTTTTATACATTAGGTAAAAATATCTTGTTTGCCCGAATTGAGTGATATGGTACACAATTGACAAACGGCAATTAGAAATGTAAAAAGTACAAATTCTCATGACATTTTTTTTTGGGCATGACCAGACTCGACTGGCTCTCATGGGATGAGTCTTCGCAGAGGGCCAATAAACCCAAACACTTCTCACATTTGCTTCATCCTCATTCGTCTTGAAACATCCATTATGAACACATTAACTGCCAGGTTCATAAATCAACCTCAAACCAAGAGCAGCTCGAGGAAATGGGAAGCATGAATCTCTTTCACCACATGTATGGTCTCGGTTAAACACGTATTCATTATGAATGTATTAATGGAGCTGGGAACGTTTTGTTCACATGGCAAGAGACGGAAAATCAAGGGGTTGTGTGGAGAGCAAACACGATTCAAGATTCAATACTTTAATTGCCGTACAACAGCCGTTGTTAGGACTCTGCAATACAACAGACAAAACAAACACCACACAAAAATAGTAAGCCAAAGACGTTCATGGCTCGTCTAAAGTGGCAAGTCACAACTAGTGGAAGTTCAGCTAAAGTGCAGGTGTTAAGTTCACATTCCAAAAGTGCAAATGATGGATGATGCTGATGTGGAAAAAAAAAATATATATATATAATACTGTGGCAAGGCGGCATTAATACAGTTTAAAAAATATTGCTTAAAAAAAGAAATACAAAAAGTGAGAAATACAGTATCCAAGACCTGTGTTGGATTGATCTACTTCCATGAGGTATTGGTGCAAAGATGGAGAGCAATTTAAAAACCAACAACGAGCAGCATCACTGCAGTAAAAGACAATACCTGGGAGTAAGGAAAAATGACAACCGTGACGACTGACCAATGGTGTTCAGAGCCTCCGGGGTCAGTGAAAGGACTAAAGTCCAGCTCCTGCACCCAGACTCAAGTTGACCGCAACCCCCTGCTGTGTTTTGGGCCCTCAACCTTCATCCCTTCGCTCCCTTAATGAACTTTGCCTTTCCTCTGCCCTCGCACCCCCCTGCATCTCCCCCATGGAGACCATGGTCCAGGCCGTTGCTCCTTGACTTCCACCTTCTACAGTTACCTTTCCCGGGTTCAGGTCAACAATTGCAACAACCCTCGGCTAAGAATAGCTTTGAATGGAAATATCGGAGAGCGGCTGTGCCTTCATCCTTCACCCTCAGCGAGTTAGTTAAAAGATTTTCCCCCAAACCTCTTTGAGACGCGTCAAAGCTGAAGTAATCTTCCGCAGGACCCCCTCGACCCCCTCTTAAACTGTCACTCAGGGCTTCACTTCCTCAACTTATATGATCTATTTTTAACACATTTATTCCCATCTACTGAATGGCTCGGCTCCGAATAAAACGTGCACCAGAAGGCCTGCATCTCGTCTGCTGCTCCAACACGTTGGGGGCTCCAACGTCACGGTGGTGGGCATTGAGAAGCTCCAAAACAGACGCTTCCTAGCATCTGTCTCCGTCTTAAATCGGGATGCCGGTGGTCTTAAAAGAGGCTATATTCCGATTCCATGTTCCTTCGGAGGATACGACGGAGATCCAGACGGGGGACTCCGCCGCAGCGAGCTCCCAGCACCCCCCAACACTGCGCTCATCCTACGCGCTTTGGGATTATCCCGGTCTGTCTGGTAGATTGCCATCCCCACCATCTGATCCAGCAGACGGGGATCCGTAGACGGCTCCACTCTTTCTTATCCACACCACCACCACCACCACCCCCAGTACCCGAGCATCCAGTGTTAGGCTCTTGTGGGCATTCACTGGTTGTAGTACTCCTACTTGGAGCTGTGAGGTGGTACCGTCAACGCATTCATGAGCCAGAACCTCACATCTGAGCTGAGATCGTGGGAGAAAAACCTGTCCCCCAGAAACATCAGTGGCAAGTCTTCCCACTTCTATGCGTATTCATGTCCGTAGCCGCTGACTTACTTCAGCATGTTGTTGTTTGCAAGGCAAGTTTATTTGTATAGCACATTTCAGCAGCAAAGCAATTCAATATGCTTTACAAACATAAAAGCTAGCCTGGCTGACGGCACCGCATCTCAGTGCGATGGTGGGCTGGGAACCATGCTTTGATTTTCTGGTATTTGTGGCGTGGTTTACGAATGCCTAGAGGTGTCTATCAAATGCGCCTGGTTATTACCATGCTGCTTTGAGCGCGATTCATAGCCAATCCTATCACTTATACCAGATGACGTGTGTAGAGCGTTCTGTGATTGGTCCCCTAACTCAGGGCAAATAAGGGCGGTAGTTTCCAGGCTGCCTTTGCAGTGAGAATGAAATCACACGCAAAGCAGCATGGGAATACCCAGTCTACATAAAAGCATTAAAATACAATAAGCAAATAGCATAAGCATAGTAAAAAAAACACATACATACATATACAGCATTAAAAGCATTCAAATTAAAGTAAAAGCATTTAATAAAAAAGGAAATTAAAACGAGTCAAGATAGGCTTTAGGGAAGGCTGCAGCAAACATAAAGATCTTCAACCTGGATTTAAAAGTGGTGAGTGTGAACCGCCACTGTGAAACTACAACTTGCTGGCAGTTTGTTCCAGATATGTGGCGCATAAAAACTGAACGCTGTCTCTCTCCATGTTCAGTTCTGACTCTGGGGGACAGTAAGCAGACCCGCCCGACCACAAGTTGTCACTTCAAGAGCTCCGTTTCCTTATAAATGCGTGTCTCCTCCCCGGTGGAGTTTGCGAGAGAACCCGACCATGTTCCCACCGACCTCGCTGCGGTCAGCGGTGTCTGATGTCGGAATAATAACTGTGTTACGAGCGGGAGGGAGCAGGCACCGCCTGAACTCTGGGGAGAATTATTATAGTTTATTCACTATCGTACTGCCGTGTTCAGATGCTTCAGCGACACACTTTGTATACGTTCCGCTGATAAAGCCGACTGAATCGCAATGAGAGAGGACAGACGGAAAGAGGTAAAAGAGATAATTAGAGATAATTGTTATATTTTTACGTTATTGCTTTCGAAATATCGTCCGTGAAATGATAACGCCAATAACAACATTTTGTCAAGGCTGACGGCGTACGAGTCAGAATCAGAATCAGAATTGTTTTATTCGTATTGTTTACACATACGAGGAATCTGCCGTGGTTGATGGTGCATACATTTAACATACAAGTAATAATAAGAGTTAAAAAGGATAAAAAATAAAAATAAATAAAAAAAATTAAAACAAAGTAGTGCAAAAACGGAACGGAACAGTAGTGCAAATAAGCTCAGATATAAAATAAAAATAGATGGATATTTACAATACAGAATGAATGAATTGTGCAGAATATGGGCTGTGTGTAAGCACAAAAAACTCAAAATAGCAGTGCAGCAGTGTTGAGCAATCTCCCCAGATCTGGAGCTCCAGAGCTCCAGCAGGACTCCTATCTGGGGGAGAGGTCCCGGGATTGTTCTGCCTGACTATTTGAACTCAATATGGACGGGTCTTGTATCCAATCAGAACCCGCCCTAAAAGTCCATGCCCCCAGAGGACTCCCAGCAGATGGGTTTTGGCCAGCTGAAGGACGGTCTGTTAATTAAGCAAGTACGGAAACCGCACTCACACTTTGAAAAGTTAATTAAGAAGGAGGAAAATCCCAAACCTCAAAAAAGTGTGTATCAGTACGTCCATGAGTGTGTGTGTGTGTGTGTGTGTGTGTGTATGTGAGGCCAGGCAAAAAAATGTCCTCGCCATTTCTCTTGACCTCTGCTAAAATAATAGCATGTAAAATATCAACACAACAGGAATTGATTCGCTCAAGATCGTCCCAAGGTCACCACTGTGTCTGGCCGTTCGGGACGTTTTCCGGGTCCTTCAGGTCGCTTGTCAGTCTCTTGCAGGGGCGGCACCAGGTTGGGGGCTTGGGGGTGCCGCGGCCTCCCCTGGATTAGCCATAGCACCCCCAAGAAAATCATTTATTTATTGTTTATTATTATTGTTATTTATTTTCATTTTGCGTTCTTAATTACATTTATTGTGTGACCGTAATATTTCCCTCGCAAAAGAAAATAATAGAAAATGCGTCGCTAGCTCCGGTTGCCGTGGAAACCCCAAATAATTACTAACTAGCTTGCGTAGCGGCTGCATAAACTACGGCACGCAAATTATGAATTAAAACAATTCTTCATAGCAACTGCATCCGAGGAGATGGCGACATATTCAAGTCAGGTGGTAGTTTTAAGACAGCACTCAGCATTGACCAACTCAGAATAATGTAGCCTAATAATAATAATACGATCGATTTGTGTGGCGCTTTTCATGCACCCCAAAGACACTTTAGACAAACATGTCATCCTATGACAGACGATATGGTGGGGAGGTGTTAGTAGAGAACCACGTGACACATACGCCATCACCCTCATTTCAGAGCACCCTCGGTAAAGCCCAGAGCTCCCCCATGGCCCCCACACACAAAAAATGTCTGCTGCCGCTGTGGACATTGTGAAGAAGGCAGAAAGGGAGGGCATGTGGTTTGCAGCCATTCCCTGCAGCCTGCTTTCCCCTCTCTCTAACCCCCTTGGCAGCCACACTCGCCCCACCGCCCCTCCAGGGCGCCGCTTTTGGAATCCTCCGGCATGCGCTGCGCAGGTAGATGTCCTGCAAGCCGGTTTACATCGGAGAGCTGGCGCAAGAGGTGTGCAGCCGGAGCAGGTTGTTAAATAAACGCTGTAATGTCTGACGCCCGGAGCGGGTGTTGTGTTGATGCCGGTGTATCCTGGTCCCCGCCCCCTGCCCTCCCTGATTGGCCTGTAAGGCCCACCCCCCGCCACAGGCGCACAAAGTCATAGAGCTTCAGTATAGTCCTTCCAGGCAAGACCTCTCACTGGCGGGCATATTGGAAACGCCTTTCGAGCAGCTATTTGGTCTTAACAAGACCAGGGCCCTGTCTAAATGAATGGGGAGAGAGCTGTTTCTCCATTTTCAGAGGTCTAAGGGGCATAAAAAACACATGTTTGAAATCACGATGAAAAACAGAATAAAATCGCTGAAAGGGTTTGGTGGTTTTGTATCACATTATTCAAAAGCACTTTTCTTACAGGTATTCTTGGACTGCGCATGCACAATGCTTCACAACACAGTTTTCATTTACGGCATAACAACACCGGCACTGACAGCAAGACGTTACCGCTCACGGTCAGCTATCCCAGATCATGCCTCAATTTTGGATAAAGCAAGAGGTCAACAATGTCACTTTAACCTCGCTTGTATCTGATTTGGTATGGACTGCTTAAAGGCCAGGGTTAAAGGCCAAGTGTCGCATAAAGCGTGACCGCGTCGGACCTGCAAAATGATCGGAGCGACGGCCCCCGTAAGAGGGACATGTGCAAACAACCGTCATCTTGGCGTTCCGAAGTTTCCCCATGCATTTCAATGGGCGATTTTTTTCAGTGATGTGTCTCCTCCTTCTTTAGTGTCTCTGGCTTCAGGGGCTAGAACCGTTCCAACATGGCCATGTTGTTGTCACGGTGACGTTAACTGCTGGAGAGTGTCTGGGGGGGTCAGGTGGGGGTCGAGCTGCCAGGTTCAAGGTGGTAACGGTACACCGGAGAATTTATGGCATTGTGGCTGCAGAATGCAGTGGCGGGCGCTGACATTTGGCAATACTACAATCCTGATGAGCCCCTGCGAAAACAGGATATGACATGAAGCAATGACGCAACCCAGCAGCACCACTGTAGCCGTCGCCACTGCAAAGTAAATGAAAACAGTGAAATCAGTTTTCTTGTTATTGTTGACGAGCTTGACAGTCTTGCAGCTGAATGTATCTTGCTTAAAAGTTAGTTGATAAAATGTCCGATATTGTTTTATCGTCTCAAATCAGTTGACACAAATCAGATGCATACCTTCCAGTGACACATTTTGAGAAGCCCTGGTCGGGTGTAGGGGGGTTGCAGGTTCAAAGCCCAGCTTTCCCTAGTCTCTCTGTAGGCACCCTTCAAGCAAGTCAACTCACTGGAACTGGCTTCTGAAGGCTCTACTAAATAATGAACGGGGAAGAGATAGGACTCCAGACTGGATGTGACATGTGTGAGATATGAGTGTTCCTACCTAGATTCCACCCATCCTTTCTTAGAAAATATTCCTGAGAACCACCTTGTTACATTCACGAGACGCAGGTGTGGAATCAATGCAGCACCTCTGCTGGTCTTGAATTACAAACCGTGTGTCTGTGTTGATATTCCCTGCATTTGTACTCTCTCCCTGCGTGTGTGTGTGCACACACGCAGGTATCTAAGTATTCCATCCATCTTAATAGATGGACCTCAAACTGCCCAAGGGGTCTCAAAGGAAGGACCCTGAGCCTCATTACCATTTACCAGAGCCTTGGTAACGCACCGGTCGAAGCTCATGCACCTCTAACCATGGGTCAATGTGTTTCTCTTGCAATGCCCCTGCTTTGTACTCAGCAGTGGGGTTATGACACATAAGGTAAAGATGACTTACAGGTATGCTTCAGACACCGTGGATCAGATGAATTAATTCATCATTATGTGAAGGGTTACCTATTTCAAGGTCAGATCGTAATGAGAGGCGTGACCTTGAGCTGTATGGGGTCGAGCCCAAGGCATTGTTGGCACATTAACATTTGAATTAATGACAGCTCAGAGGTGCAGAAAAGATCATTGCTGTGCCATTTCTAATCATGAGTCAATTACCAGCAGAGCAGGGCTCTTCGTTTGCTTTTCATCATCAGCTCCCAGTTCAGGAAAAAGACATGGTGAATATGAACAAACGAATATGATGGGAGGAAATGGCAGTCTTCGGAACATGGCCAATGCGTTTTTAAAACAGGAAACAGGTTTTTCATTTTGAAAGACATTTTCCTGTTGCGGGATGAAAACGTTGAATATGCAGCGTAGCAGGAGCCCGTTTTATATTGTTGCGTATTTCCCTCCATCGTTGCCATTATTGTTGTCATGGCAACTTGAACTGCCGGAGGGAGTTCCAATCTTCTAATACTCAACATTCACATCTTTAACGATTATTTGGCCTCGAATTGAAGTCGGTAATGCTTTTATCTATCACCACCCACAACCCCAATATGCTTGCTATTTTTTTACAACTTTTTAATTTTCCCTCCAAAATGCCCATCCCTCCTTTCACAACAAACAGGAAATGGTGAAGTCCAAACAACAAGCACTGGGACCTTATTATTATATTGTGGACAGAAAAAGTCATAATCTTCAATGATTGTTTGGGCTGTCCATATGGCTTTTGACTTTTCAATAATATGCTTTTTCATTGTTAATGTCTAAGTGTTGTACGCGACAGAATGCCCCTGTCAGTGGGTATGAAACGCATCTCTCTCTCTCTCTCTCTCTTTCTCTCTCTGGCTCGCTCTCTCTCCGGATGAAAGCATATCATCATATTTATTTATACGTGCTTTCATCCGACGTCTGTTGTCTGTAGCTATCTGTACTGAGCTGCAGCCAAATTCCTACCTGAGGTGCAAAGCGTACCTTCCGCGGGCAGCAGCAGCAGTGTTTCGTTGTGCGTGTGTAGACTCCCGTCTTGGCAGTGGAAGTAGCATCATTTCCCCCGGGTCGTCGGGAATCGTCGCGGCAACCAAAAAAAGGTCGAAGGGAGTAAAATGTCGGAAAACTGCAAAAAAAATCGCAAGAGTTTTTGATCGAGTTCAACAATATGATCGGTTTGGTTAGGTTTGTTGATGACGAGTCAGTTTCTGTCTGTGAGTTGAGGCAACGTTTAAGATTCTTGTAATCGAAGCGTCACACATTTGACGATGGATGGATCGCCAAAAGGTAGATTGTCCCAAAACGTTTGCATGTCCCTCGAACTCTGTTTACAGATTCAAGATTCAAGACACGCACAATTACAGAGCAGTCGCTGGCAATGAAATTCTTTAGTCCTGGTCTCCAACAGTGCAATATAAGAAAATATATAAATATAAGAGATAAGGTAAAAATAAATACAATTATATAAATTATAAAAGATATATACAACAATAATAATAATAAAAGGTAAAATGTGAAATGTAAACAGATGTGTTGTCCGCACGTCGACTGGAATAAAGTGATGTGAAGATAGTTAATCACATTCAATGTATTATACAATGACTCTCAGAGAGTTCTGTCTCAAATAAAACTCGGTATTCTATTATTTATATCACTATGAGGAGGGATTTTATCACAAATATTAATCCTCTTCAAATTTCCCAGTCGGGCTCACCCGAAGTGGTGTAAATGTCCACTTAATGGCATGATCAGTGTTTTGCCCTTTCAAAGTACCATTTTAATTTCTACATTTCTTGAACATTTTCGTTGGGGGCTTAAAAAAACGTTGACTCATTGGTTTTAATTACAGAGCCTCCTGTTACCGCTGCGTGGCATTTCAAAGCCTCCTCAAACAGGCCTATAACTGAGCTAGGGCGCCGGGCTTGTGCTCGGCGGGTTGCAGGTTCGATTCCCGGGACCAGAGGGAGAAAAAATGTGGGTGGGGAGGGTGACTGAACAGAGCTTTCCCCCTCTCAATATCCACGGCTGAAGTGCCCTTGAGCAAGACACCTAACCCCCAAACACTGCTCCCAGCACAGTGTGTGTGTGTGCTGTGTCATGCAGGTGATGGTTTAAATGCAGAGAATCAATTTCACTGTACCTTGTGTGTGTACGACAATAAAAGCAACTTAACTTTATTTGAAAAATATTACCTATTTGACCATTTTGCCAAAATCGTCGTTTTTCGCGAGCTTTTCTCCATGATAGTCAAACAATTTCATCTTTCTGCTGTCTGTTCATCTTAGTCACAGTTTCTGATGTTGTTTTCAATTCAATCAGGGTTACATTCGATTGAACAACCACCCTCGTTTTTTTGTTGGGTCTCCACCACCGTTTTCGCCGTAACCATGGCGATGCGCCTACGAAACCGTTTAACCCACTCCTGATCATACATTCATCAAATCTAGTGTGATGCAAAAAAAGACGTAAACATGGCTGATGACACCCAATGAACACATGAATACATAAAGTAAATCAGAAGACGTTATAGGTGTTATCTCTGTTTGAATTCAATTAATGAATGCAATAACGTTTTTCTTCCCTGAATGCGATCAACACGAACCCCCCGAGTCACTTACTTTTAAAATGTTCAGCAGGAGTTTTGCTGGAACACAGCGCCCTGGGAATTGCACCAACACCCACGGGGGTGACTGTGGTTCATCCCTCCCCATGCACACACACACACACACACACACACACACACACACACACACACACTCCCTCCGGTTGGGAAGGTAGATCAAAGATGGTTTCTTTGGCCTGTGGCACACTCCGTTCCAAACCACTCCGATTCCTCTAGTGGTCGCCTGAGCGTTTGCCTGCAAGTGGGAAAGTGAAACGCTTTGTGTGTGTGAGTGTGAGTGCGTGTGCGTGTGTGTGTGCAAAGGGTCGTTTAAGGCACTGGAAATATGAGGCACATTAAAAGTGTGAAATAGGAAACAGCATTGATGGGGCGATGGAGATGATGATGGAAATGTCGCTATAAATCCAACTGCTTGGAGCTGGTAAACAGTTTTCACAAACATTATTACTTTTTAATAGCCTGTTGCTTTTTATACGTGTGTGTATATATATATTTATGAATACAGGCCTATGTGCACCTGTTTTGTTTCAATGACATTTAGCTCTGAACGTAACAGGAAATACAGAGTGAACGCTACGTTCCACAAACTGATCCATCTTTACAGCCTGAAGATATTTTTTTGAAATATTCATTAAATAAATATTAACATGGTCTCTTATGTTTTTATATGACTTTCAAGCAATCACTGTCAAAGGTACACCCACAAAACCCACGTTTTTCTTTTGAAAAAGTATTACTTTTACTTGTTTATTTTTTATTTACAATATAATCGTTATCTCAAATGAAAAACCAACCAACTAAAATGTATTAAATAGTATTTTATAACCTGACCTTCAATTCAGAGTATTTTGGGGTGAGAGAACACTTTTCCTTGGTTGTTTAGAACACTTTTAATCAACAAATCTTTTTAAATGCACTTTTCATGTCCCTGTTGTTGAACGATGACAGACGAGCAACAGCGATTATCACGGTCACTATAATTACCGAAGACAAACGTTCCCACTAGACAGCGTCTAAAAGGACACGTACTTAAACACAAAGCAACAGGTCTTCAGGCGGGGAACTCTCGCTGACCGTCGTTCGGGGGAAATTAAATTCTGGGAAATCGGAAAAGAAATTCAAAAAATCACTCGACGTGACTCGACGCCGTTCACATTTCTCCCCCGCGTCTTTGCCTTCAAGTTTGACCATTTGAACAGAACCCCGGTCTTACTAACTCCAATTTGAACACATGGAGAGTGTTCCTGCATGAGGGCGCAGTATTCCCTCTTGACGACCCAGGGTCCAAAGTCCAAAGTACTACAGATAAGTTGCATGAAATATGTATCTGCCCAGACCTTGTCCAGAGGAGTGAGAGTGTAAATTATTTGGCAGGAGTATGGCCTGCTGTATTCTGGGTTGCTGGACGACAGCACTGTGGTCTGAACCACGCGGTCGCTGCTTCAGCTTCAGCGCCGTTGCCTTGGCGATTAGTGACGACAGTCGACGTTTATTCATCTCTTTATTTACATTGTTGTTGCATCTTTATTCAATCATTATAATTTCAATGTGGTTTTGGAATAATTGCGCTGTTGGAGGAGCCCAGGACTAAAGAATTTAATTGCCAGCCTGCTCTGTAATTGCTGTGCATATGACAATAAAACCATCTTGAATCTTGAATCTTGAATCTTGAATTGGGCCCAGTTTGAAATTTGAAAATGGCCAATTTAGAGCATCCAAAAAGATTTGAAATGGTTGTATGCTTTTGAAAAGGAGCAGGAGATTGTTTGAAAAAATAAAAGGAAAATAATGGTTCACGTCATTCTTTATAACTGGGATGTATTTCATTTATTTCAACTCAAACTCAAACTTTTCTCAAAGACACAAAGTGTAATGTTGTTTGTTTAAAACGCATCTGAAAAGATTCACTGTACCGTACGTAAGGTCAATTTGAAAGAGGACTATTGATTGTTTGTAAAGATGTGAATCAAAATAAAGAATCTAAAAAAGAAATGCGGCAGGAGAGAGCGTGGAAGTAATCGAGGGTCGGGGGGGGGGTGAGTCGGTGAGGGATTTTGGATCAGGGTAGCCTTTCACTCCAAAATACTGCTTCCTCTTTAGTGGCTCATTTTTAGGGAGAAGGGGGGAGGGCATCTCTGTAAACCAATCAGGAATCAGACTCATGATGAAGCTTATAATCGAGATTTAATATACATTTTATTCATATAGAGCAAAGACACTTTTACAGGATGAAATTCAGGAATAAACCCCAAAAACAACATCAATACCAGCAGAAAACAGGAATCCCCCTGAAGGAAAATATGCATTCAGGACGAGCCGTTATTTTATGACTTTACAAGAGCAGCGTGAAAATAAACCTCCCATCCCAACGCGAGCTCGGAAGTGTGGAGTCTTTCTGTCGTGGCAGGGTCCCAACCGCCCGCAGCCCTTCCCACAACAAGAGTTCTGTTTTTAGTCTTATTCCTGGACGCTTTCCTTTTTGAAGTCTGAATTTGGAATTCAGTGGGATGTCCTCTATCTGAAAATGGCTGACGGGCAAAACGCTCGTCGAATAAAATTCCGTTATTTGTTGCTGGACCTTGACCGTGAATTATCCTTTTTCTCCTCCTCTGTGAAGATATCGCGGCGAGGGCGAAGGTTACATACGCATGTTCTCTTTCGTAATAATCCCCAAGGTCGGCCGGAGGTCGAATGTTAATTACCGGAAGGTCAAAAGAGACGTGTGCGTGTGTGGTGACTCTTGCTGCCCAACAGAGTCGTACTTTTAACCCATCACGGTGGCCTTGTAGCCTCATGCCTCACAAGTGTCATCAACTTCATTTGACCCCCAATGTTTTAGCTAGCTTTGACGGATTGCTTACAGTTGTGTACATGACACGTACATGGAACAGAGGTCATTACGATGGGAGCGCACCATGGGACTGGGCACTCTAAACAATTCCCCTCCCCCTGGGGATTAATAAAGTATAACAAAGTATTCTGAACTAAGATAGATTATGATGAGGATGAGAGAATAACCCAACCGAAAGCACAGTTTGTATCTATTCAGAATTCAGATTCAGAATACTTTATATATAATAACTCTGCCATCGACGTTATCCAGCAGAACTGCAATATACTACAATATGAAAAGTATGCTGTACAAATAAATGTTTCCGTTGTTGCCAGATGTACATGCGCTTATGAAGGGCAATTCTGGATAAGGTCAACATGCATACCATAAACCTATTTCTTATTTTATGAATTCCCTTCTTTCTTTCATCAATTCTTTCTGACACGAGGGCTGTCACGGGGCGCGGGGCGGCGGGGGGGGGTGTCGACCCAGGATACCGATTCCCACGCCCCCCCTCCCTCATGCTAATTAGCATACGCGGGGTCCGCGTGCGATTAGCACTACAGAGCTAGCTGCACTGCTTTCATCTGCGTGCGGCGTGCAGGGGGTGAAGGTAGCCGAAGGACGATGTTCACTAAGCGCTTTCATATCGACACGGGTCACATGGACACACACACACACACACGCACACACACACACACACACACACGTAACCGAATGCTTTGCTGAGCACACACACACACACACACACACACACACACACACACACACACACACACACACACACACACACACACACA
>JAOTIX010053353.1:0-13427 GCA_027123715.1 Gaidropsarus macrophthalmus
TGCTCCCTGCACAGTGTGTGTGTGCTGTGTCATGCAGGTGATGGGTTAAATGCAGAGAAACAATTTCACTCTACCTTATGTGTGTGTGACAATAAAATGCAATATTGACTAGAGAATATTAAAACATTAATTTAAAATGCTTATGGATGGCAAATATTTACTAATGTATTTAAGTTAAATAATACACTATCCCAAAAGTCCAATTCAGGCAAACAATGCAAGTAAAATTGTTGTTTTGTTGTTTGTTATGCAGATACATTCTTCTCATTTGTTTAAACTAGGATTTTTCATGACAAGCATTGATAATTGATAATTAAAACCCTGAATGCAATGCAATCAGCATAAAACTCTCCATTACTTGTTCCAATAACTCAAATGGACCAGCTTTTGAGTTCCTCAATATAGCAGAGTCATACTTCAGGCCAGCTCTGCTCCTGATAGTGTGTGTGTGTGCGTGCGTGTGTGTGTGTGTGTGTGTGTGTTGCTAAAAGCGAAAGGGCCTGATTATTTATTCATCCAGGCCTTGGACTGCCTCTGCAGCGTTGCCTCAGCAGCATGCAGTTCAGCGGAGACTTACCACTTCCTCCACTTCCTAGCGTTTCTCCTCTGTGCAGCGGTCAGATACCTGTACTCTGCTGTACTCCGAGACGGGGTCTCGGAGGCCGTGATAGGGCCATAGCAGACGAGCTTCCCTCGCACGGCGTTGGCCGTGGGGCCATGTTGCCTCATCTGTGAAATTCCTTCACGCAGCGTAGACGCGACAAGGGGATTAATTGAGCTTGCGTTTCGGACACCCGACTCATCGTCTGTGACATGCTCGTATCGAGGAGTGATGCAACCTACAGCTGGCCCCAATGCAACATTTCAAGGTTCAGATAATGTTACGTTTCTTTATTTTTCTCGTTCAGAGCGCAAAACGTGTACCCTGGCTGAATGGGAGCCGGAAGAGAACCTTTTCTGCAGAATCTTGTTTCTTTCAACTGATCGTTCTTTGCTTTTAATCCATATTGTGTTATTTTAATTTCACAAAAAGCCAAACTACCACGACGTAGGATTGCTGCATCTGGCCAGTGACCTTCTGATCAACTCCTCGATCAGTGTCCCATTAATACGCTGTTATTATTATGTAGAGCTTTTTGGTATCCTTTGGCCTCGTTCTAATGGAAATATCTGCTAAAATCATTATTTAAACCCTTCTAAAACCATCAAGCCACCGCTTTCTGCAACCCATTATTTCTTTGGCGAGTCGTGAAAGCACCTCCGTGGAAAACAAAATCCTTGGGCGATCCTTGTCAAAAAAAAAATATTATTATTACGAACGGCAATACTCAAATCAGTGGATATGTTACTTAAATTTCTACCGGCAATGTTTTTAATAATTGTTTTTGCCGCACAAAAACTGACCTACCGCATTGAGATTGAAATCCCTGGATAACGAATAGCCTGAATCTGAATGTCAATGCCGGACATGCTCACAACGGGAATGCACGCCAACCTTAATATATTAGTGGTTCTCAGAGTTTATATTTTTACAATTGCCACGTTTCGTATGTTAATATCAACAGTATCAACAGGAATGGGGGAGGACGTATTAGTGGAACTGGGATGAACGGTGCTCGCTATGTCAGCCACCCACAGAAGCCATAGAGTCTGCTCGACATTCCCTCTCTCATCGGCTTTATCTCCTTCCACTTACGTTTGGTGAGGAAACACTGCACGCCTCCAAGTGTGAAATGACTATCCATATTAAACCGGGGGGTTGGGGGCAGGGGGGGGAACACATGTTAAATGGAGTTCCGCGTCCGCGTACCCATCCGTCTGGCATCCGAAGCAGCGGTCTGAAGAGAGGTTAATAACCAACTGTCTTCCCCGTCGCCCAGGGCGGTGGGCATGATTAGTTTAAAGTTCTGCCGCCGTGCTACGCTCTGTGCTGTGCTGCTCGCGACGCCCTCGAGAGGGAATCGCTCCCTGGTCCGCCAACCGTTTGTCTGGTAGTTTTTATTTTTTATTTTTCTTCCTCTTCGTAGAAGTGTGCTATACCGGCGCTGCTGGTGCTGTGCTCCCTGTCAGCACCAGCAGTGACGGGCTTTTGTTGGGTATAATGGGATCACAGTAATTGCAATTTAACAAAGAACCAATGACTCTGATGGACGGTAGCTCAAATTGGTCTATTGTTCCAAACTAATCAAAGTGCATTGTTGGCACTGTTTGGTCTAATCCATATTTGAAACCTTTGCATTTTGTTTGGTATTTGAAAATGTCTTCTTTATTTGACCCCGACTGTACATCACGTAATGCGAGTTCCCTTCCCTCATGAACGAGGGTTTTTCACAGGTTTCAATTCAAGGTTCTGAACCTCTTGCACTACTCCAAAACCAGATCGGTTGGCTGAAATGTATGCAGCGGTCAGGGACTGAATGTCCTAGCTGCCACGTTCATTTTCATGTTCTGCTTTGGTCGAACCTTGCATAGCTTTTGGACTCTTAAGAAGATCTTTCAGAATGATGTAGTGTGGTTATTTTTAGGTGTCAACCGGTCATCATCGCTTATTCCTTGTTATAAACAAAAGACACTTGCGTCCGCTACGGTGCTGGCTCAATATCAATGTCAATGAAATTTCATATCAATGAAATGTAACGTTTCATCTCAAATTTGAAATTGTCAACCTTTAACGGCGATGTTGAGACATCCCCCAAACTCTGGTTGCCATTAATTGGACATGTTGGTTCACCTGTAATGTTTTATTTAATAAACGTTTGATTTGCCACATATTGCTCCCCGACCATTTTTTTGGTGTCATGTTGTAATGCTGTCTGTCAGAGCATTGCATCATAGCAAAACCAGCTGCAATGCTGGCAGGGGGGGGGAGAAAGGGAGTGTCTCAGACTGCCTCACATTCCAGTAATTGTCCTTTACTTGTCACAAATTGTCAGTTGTGTATGTTATTTCATTAATAAATAAAGTACAATTAACCAAAAAAAGTATTGGGGTGTGAAATGCACAGGCAGGTTTTTCTGTTTGATGGATGACAGTAGAGCTCATAGGAGGCTTTCCTTTACTGTGTAGTGCTGGACCCAAAGCCAGCACAGCAATGACGCCAAAACCAATGCTGTTTTGTCTCACATTTTTCATCCTTTCATTTTTATTTTGCTGCATTCTATGTCAATGTCGGTGAACGCCCACGCACAGCAAGTTTTTGTTATCGCAAAGCGCTCAGCGTTGGCTTTTCTTTCTTTTTTTTTTAATACGGCACAAATTTTATGTGCAATTCTTTATCTTCCGTCTGTCAGAGCACAGGCCTCTGTTGAACAAGTAAAATGGGGCAGGATTTATAGCGTCCCATCTCCCGGGGGCTAGCGCCAGGCTGGGTTGATGTGTTGTCACGCACCACAGACCTCCTGTCGGTCGGTCGCTTGGGACGGGGACGGTGTTGCGCTTTCTTCATTTCTCAACGTAGCCGGCTGCCTGGGTTCCTTCCATCATGCTATATTTCTTTACATAGTAGATGCCATTTCCAAGCATGTCGTTTTTCATGGCAGTGTTTGAAATATCTGTTAGCCAGGCAGGCTCCTTTGCTTATCGGCAAGAGTGGTGGTGGTGAGGCCCACCTAGCAAGCCCAGGGGCCCATCTGTTTGTGTTGCCTCAACACCACCAGCTGGCCCGCGTCGGAAAGTTCTGGAAATGCGACTTGGAATCATTGTCTAATGTATGGAAATGAACGATCTTTAGTTTGAATCGGACGGCTAATTCCTCATGGCATTACCGTTGAGCGGCGATTGCCGGTTGCTGTATTTTATATCCCCGTAGATTTGGCGCGAGTGCTCGATCATTTTCAAAGCCCGCTCCCTGAGCAACTGTTTACGCACCGAAATTGCTGTTATTATTTATTTATCGCCTGTTGGGCAATGCCGGAAATGGATGGCTTGGCCCTATCATTAGCCGCACTTGATATTCATTGCCTGCTGATCTTGTTCTTGTCTTCAGACATTAAAGCTCTAACTTGTTCACAAACTCTGCGTCTGCCTCATGGAGCACAACAACCCTGTGTCTAAGGTAGTGAGCAAATAATTACAGACCAGGTTCAAATCCCAGACTAATTCACGCTAGCATCTGCGTGTTATTGCTATTGGCCAACGCCATTACAGAACACATTAACCTTGTCGGGTCGTTAACGCCCTCAATTTAGTCAGAATGTGTCGGGATTTCTCTGAATCGACTCGATGTTGCCATGCTGCCATCCTTCTGCTCTTTGAACAAAATATTTAAAAATAAACATGGCTCTGATAGGCCTGTCTGACCTATCGGAGCCACCAGTCTGTCTCCCAGCAGAGCCGTGTTATGGCCTGTCTAATGGGTTCACGAGTCTTTTCGAGTTTGACATGTTTGCACCTTCCCAAAGATCTAATGGGTCACCCTTCTGTGAGCAGGACTTTGCAATAACACAACCTTGAGGTAATTGAACTGCTATGGCTTGTCCAAAGCCTAGCCAACGAGCCTTACTGTGTAGCTCTGAGGAACTGTGCTGATCTTGTTAGTCAGTTGTTTGTGAGGTCAAATGACATACTTCCCTCTGTTCACCCCCCACACACACACCACCACAAACACACACAGTATTTCATTTAGTCCACACTTTTCTTTGACCTAAAACATTTTTACTTTGTTGAAGTATACTTTTAATTGGTTTTTGGATTTTGCTCAACTGAAACCAAACGTCTCAAACTGACCCCGTCCTGACGCTGTTCAGATGCATTTCATCCTGTCAATTAGGACACCCATTTGTCCAGCAGAACCCTCTCAGATGTTTTGCTCTGGTGATCGGTTGGGTCTGCTTTTGGAGTGTTTCACAGAAAGCTTGTGCTGCAGATGATGTTGAATGTCCAAAAGCCTTTCCAATGCAATAGCATTAAGCTTGATATTATTTACATATAGCCGCTTGCCCACTTAAGTAGTAGGCTAATCTGCATAGGCTATACTTTTTCCCATTGGAATATTTTGACCAATTCAGTTGTGTCTCTCATATGTCTCTTGATGAACTTTTGGGTAGGATGCCATTATGTCCTTGAGATGACCTTTCACAAGTAGCCCTAATGTCATGTGATGCCACGCATGATTAACACACAGTACCGTTGCCAGATGCATATGCAAGTATTTGCTTTTCATGACAAACGTTTTTTTAAAGCAGCTGCCGCGTAATTACCTTCCTGGTCTATTGATGTACCATGACTTGCATTGAAGCCACCTGATCAGTGTGGAGAAGGAGAGTAGCAGTTTCATCTCATGAATCAGCTTTAATTTACGCATTGACTAAAGTGTTGTGCTGGTGTTGAATTGAGGTCATGCATGTGACGGCGGTCTAATGTGCAAGTATGAGGTATTACTGGCTCACAAACCACAGTGGAACCTAGTTTGTCTGCCTTTAGGGCAGTATCCATTGACTTTACCTGAAGCTTGCTAATCTTCCAAAAATGTTCTGGGATCTAGTTCTCAAATTAATTGCAAAGTCTGCTGGCCCCTGTAGGTGATGTTGAGTGTAGTAGCGTTTCCATCATCATTTCGTTACTTAATCTGCCTCTAACGCCTCCGTCTCTGGGCATAAGGAACGGGATTAATCTATCTTGAATCATCATTTATTTTTTGTTTTTATATTTAAAGAGTTGATTTGTGTATGAATGTATATTCTGTTAGGAACGTTTCCTGTGTGGATTGCATCAACAGAAGAAAATAATAAATAATACCATTGGCTTCCAATGGGTGTGTGTTGTTTGTTGCACAGTATATTGGGTATGTTATCTCAAAGCTGCCCGCTAGCAGATCAGTGGATGAGCAGCGGTATCTGGCACCGTAATGCTTTGCAGGCAGAATACATATCAGCAGTTGTGTATTATAAATTGCTAACGTTCCTGTCGTGGGGAGCTACATTATTCCCTCCTATCAAAGTGACAAGCGTAGGGATACCATCGTCATTTCACAAGATGATAGCAAAACTGTTTTTCTATATTTCGTAGGGTTTTCTGTTGTTCTGACCCGTTTTTGCCTCACTGCGTTTGACAACTTGACCACCAATGGTCAGTTGGTGTTGCCCTCCCACCCCATTAAAGATGATCAGATAACAGGTTCTCAGTTGTCTCAGACCTGGCTGTGTGTTTAAGCTGGTAGCATCCATCTCCACGACAGCGTCAATTCCGCACGCCTCATATACAAAGGGTGCGTACGCACGAAAACGTGGCGTATGTTATTTTTCACAGCAAAGTTTGGATCTATCAAGAGTGAAATGACCGTGGAAATGTGCGGTGCTTCTGGTGCATCGGTTTGTTTTCGTGCGTACGACGTTTTCTGGATTTGACCGTACGCAGTGTTTCAGTAGGAAATCCACCCAAGTCTTTGTACATGAGGCCCCAGAAGAGGCTGTTTGTTTGCAGCAGATAGCGAGAGTTGTGGAGGCATGGGAAGAAAGCAGAGGTTCCCCTCGTGTTTTTATGTGTCATCCATTACTTTTGCTCATCAGTCGGTGCAGGTGAAGTCTGGACTCCCACCGTGAGACTGCTTGTGCTGTGTGCGGAAATGCGTTGCATCGACTGTTTCCTCACTCGGCTGAGCGGCGGTTCTGTCAGGTCTGAGAGTGCTTGCTGGGCTTTCTCTGGGTATGGGATTGTTTGCAGAGCCACAGGCATAAATAGGCCAACTCTTCCTTTCACTCCAAGGTCAATTGCTTGTTGTGATCATGGCTGTCTTTTCATGTGTGTGTGTGAGGGGGTTCTCAAAACAAAACCATGCAGTTCATGAATTATGAATGAAACGTGTTTTAAAACAACTTTGCGATGAATTTGTATATAAGCAAACTAAGAATAGTATTCGCTTCATCTGAACCTCTTCAAGTGACAAAACATTTCAAGGTTTTTTTCGTTTTGAAACAAGCCATTGTAAACCATCCATGATCATCCACATGAGATTGGATTTCCTGTCCTATCGACAACCCAGCTGATCTTTTATGGCACATCATCTACAAGTCATATCTTCCTCTCCACTGGTCCAAATCTAGTTAATTACCAGAGGCGGCACAATGAACCCATTTTATACGTGGTGCTGATTAGCGCTCGAGGGAGGAACAGCAGCCTAGCGCTTCTGCATTCTCACTCGCTGTACCGTGCTCCTTGACCTCGCTCTGGCTGGCTAGTGAAAGGATGTTCACATTTGACAGAATAGGAAGCGATCGGCTGGCTGGCGTGAGCGAGGGCGGACCGGGGGGAGAGAGATGATTAGCCAGGTTGAGATGAGGTTATCTTGCAGGTCTTCATCGCCATTCCTCTCCATTAGTGTCAGCTGGAGCAGGTAATTGTCCTTCAGCGCCTCACTCTGTGCCTCAGGTTCACTGCTGGTTAACTTCTCATCCATTCCGTGTGTGCTCCTTGTACAGAACAAACCTGAATTTGTCTCGCTTTCGGTTCCTCAATTGGCCTGTACACACCTTATTATCTGACTCTGAAAAAGTGAAGAATTATTGACATGAAACTTCTTTGCTTTGTTGACTTTGTTGAGGAGATTCAGCTTGATGAGAGCTCCCTCAGCATTCCTTTACTCCTAAACTCATGGCATCTGAACACTGCTTTTTACCTTCATCCATCAGTTCAACATGTCAGGCTTTGGGCAGTCTGTGGAAAATGGTGCTGCATGATATTCTTCTTGTACTTGACGTCTGTCTTTTGCTTTTTCGTTCAGGTTCAACTACAGATCAACACACCATCTTGCCACCAATGGGTTCTACGAGTTTCTTAACTGGTTCGACGAGAGAGCCTGGTACCCTTTGGGCAGGATTGTTGGGGGCACAGTAAGTATCACCTCCACAGCAATCCCAATTCCTGTACACCAACACTTTTTCATACACTGCACAAAGTCATTGCACAGTATGGATTTTAAGCCAATAGCGATAATGATCTGCGCTTAACGGCAAGTTGCAGTTATCACTCAAGTGACTAATAAGATCCATTGGGTTTAAAATGGGGGAGCTAATGTGTACTCAAGTAAACCTCCTCATCAAGCATGTTATAGATATTCATTATTATAATATTCATTATTATTATTCATTATTATTATTCATTATTATGATATTCATTATAAATGTCATAAAGATGTATACTTTTTGTGGATAAACTGTACTAAACTGTACTACTGTTAACTGTTGTAAACGTGCGTTAAGACCGACCGATTTATTTTTATTTTTTGTACTCTTCAAACAGCCAATACAAATGCAATACAATAATATCTTTTAGTAAGTATTGTGAATATAAATTGCCTACATACAAACATAGACTACGTTCTTCCTTTCAAATAAAAACCTGTGGCGTATGCAGACATCCCAATTCTCCGGGGATGTCTGCATTCATGATGCCGGGAGACTCCCGGGAACTTCCGGGAGTCTCCCGCATATTAATAGCATCTCCCTGATGCCCGCAAATCATGCACAATCTCCCGGAAACCTGAGCAAGCCGGTGAGAAAGAGCACGCGCACCAGAATGCGTGTGTAGCGCACACACAAGAAAGTACTTGGTAGAGCGAGGCGTGCGAGTGTGTATACTGCTCGTGATGTGAATGGAACCCTGTGACCGCTCAGTGACGTCACAACATGCACATTTGTTTAAATTCATGGCATAGCCCGATGTTTCAAGAGTCCGCTAGGTCAGTCGCATCGTGCTGCAGCGCAACATTTTTAAAACACACGATAACCTGCGACTCAAAACATTGTCTTTTTGGACCGTACTCCCAAAGCTCAGACGCGAGACCCCTCTGGGGCAGACAGCCGTGAAGTTGATGCATCCCCTTCCTGAAAATGCAGCTGCACTTTCTCTCCATAGGAAGAAACCAGAGCGGGTCGCACACGGGTGTCCAGACATGGTTCAAGTGAAACTTTATCGAGACAATCGGCAGGACAGGCGAAACATTAAACGGCCACCAAACGGCAACAAACCTCTCCTCCAGCCTTTCAGGACAAACCGCATCCGGTAGCGTTGGCGAAATCCATCTGCGTATATGAGACCTTTCTCTGTGGTAGGAGAGGTTCACGAACAAAATGGTTTAGAGTGCTTCCCGCAGAACACTATTAATTCGTGCACACATTTTGCCCAGACAGTAATACCAGGCTTATGCACAAAACAACCAAAAAAAACAATTTGACTGTGAGTGGTCACAAAAGCCTTCTCTTGAGCTAACTGCAGATGGATGGATGTCAAGGGCTACTTTACTGTTACAGCTCTGTTAAACTGTTACAGACTGGGTGGAAAAAAGCCCAGTCACATTTTGATACCATGGTGAAAGACTAATGGTTGAAGAGATGGGTTTGATGTAGTTAACAGCATAACAGTATCATCTCTCTGTGCCACATACTGCTGTTGTAAAACGGGGCTCTGCCTTCGTTTGCATACACCGCTGGAAGCCAAGCTTATCCATGAGGTTTACCGTCATTAATGATGCATGGGAAATCACGAAAACAACCGATACATGTCCAGACATGCGTTATGTCGACAAAAGTCTGGCACCGGATTACGCGTTGTACCGAACCAGTGTAGAAATGACTAGTGAACCATTTCACCTCAAGTATGGATCCCATACAAGAAAGGCAAAAAAGGTCATCCGTTTGCTATTTGGATGCATGCATCAGCGATGCAGTGCTGATGAGTAGCCAGAAGGGCAGTATGTGTATGTGCCCATATTCAAGACTAATGCTAAAAAGGTGGGCGTTTCAACCAAGAGCATCGCGGGTTACTGTTGCATAGTGAGTCCAGACATGCTTGTTGCCTTTTTAAATCTTCTTCTGCAGAACACTGGCATGGACCTTATATCACACTGGCGCAGCGGACGCTAGGAGCAGTTGACTTGATGGATACCTCTAGGCTTGCATGGTTGCCCTGTTCACCCCCCAAAAAAGCACCCTTTTTACCGAGTGAATTACTGCCCTGTCAATTAATTATGCACAATATATCTCCCTCTCACAATCTCCTCAGAGAGACTTTCCTAACGATTCCTATCCTGTAAAACTTTGCCCCTCAAAATCCTTGAGGGGCTGTTCTATGTTTGCTTGCTTGGACGGGGGTGGGGGGGTGAGCTGTGATCTTTGTGGCCAGTGGTCCGATCGTGACAACTAAACACAGTTTCCGCGTTGCCAGGGCGAGCCTGTGTTCAGCTCCCAATGCACTCCAGCCGTTGGCTCCTGCTGACAGAGTGTGAGGAAGCTTTGCTCTTGGCAGATGTCCCTACAAAAATGTAAAAAAAACCCTCCCTCGCTCACACTCCTTCCCTTTTTTTTTCCGGTTCTCTGCTCTCTGGCAATGGTCTGTGTGATTTTGTTAGCCAGCTTAAAAGCTGTAATGAGATGCTGAAATGGCAATGGCGGGTAACCCACCGCAAATCGCCATGAGGAATGCAAGAAGTCAAATTGAACACCTAAACCAAATAACAATGTGTAATCATGTCATTGTGTTATAAAGCCTAGGAATCCACAAATGTGTACACCTATTGAAAGTCTGTTGAACCTCGACTTCTTCGCTGGTGCTGATTCTGTCACTATTTGCCTATGTGTTTTGGGTGAGGTACGAAAAGCTTTGACATGGTAATTTGACTTTTATATATCTGATCTTTGGAAGTTAATCTTTATGACATTTTCAAGGTCCCGGGGCGGTGCTGAGCGATGCGATGCCCTCCGCATACAAATGGGAACGCTTCTGTGTCGACGCCCATTGTGTTTATTATATAAATCAATACACAAAGATAATATTGCACAATGTTGTATAATTATCCACCTTTTTGTAGGCAGAGGGAATATTCTTGTGCATCTCTGACTATATATATACTGGAATATTCCTCGCTGTACCTCCATCTTTATTGTGGACTATAACAGAAATGGGAGTAGACATCTGCTATGGTTGGTAGCATCGCGAGTTCACCGGTTCTGTATTTGCAGACCTTTCGTAACGCCTTTTCCAAACAGCGTTGTGCCGATTTTGTCCTCCGTGCATTCCTGACAGACCTTGCTGCTGCTGCTGCTGTCTCGGCCCGACTGCTGGCGTACACCCTTCTGCCATTTGTACCTCATAATGAACAACAGATTGGCACCTACGGGGGAACTTGTCATGCCAATTCTGTGTTACTAATTGAGTCCATTAACGGACTCGTTCGGAGAAAGGCCTCGGGGATGCTTGCCCGTCGACAACGCCTGGCTCCTCAAACTAACAGTTTGGCGCGGCAGTGTCACCCCGCTTCATCAGACTCTTTAGTGGTATGAGTTGACCACACTCGACCTCCAGATGGCAGGTCATATACCCCACACCCCCACACCCCCCCATCCTCAGAGGGTGCACCGACGTTCCGTTCCCTAGGTGTGCAGGGGTCATCGCATTTCCCACTCCGTATGCAAAAGGAAATCACCCTGTCACATGCTAATCTATGCAAAGTAAAAGCCAGGCCTGCAGATCGGCTTAAGAGAGCTGCCAGCCAGGGCCGTCGTCGCCTCCCAGGCCAGCTGGCTGCGGTCTGCTCAGTTGCTCCTTTTTATCCGCCACATTATTATTTTAGGAAATTCACTGGAGGTGCCAGTGGCCGGGGGAAGCTGATGTACACCAGTGGGGACCCGAGGCGATTGAGGGCCAGCATTAGAGTGGATTCAGGATGGGTTTTTGAACTCGGATCAGCCCGGACACCATTGCTGAAAGGGACGACAATGCAATTTTTTTCTCATGGAAAGGGTGTCCGGGCATTGAATCTGAAACAAAAGAAACAGCAGCACACCTGGTTAAACGCAGCTTATGGCTGGCCTGTGAGAGTTACCAAGCCAGATGCCGGAAAGCACAAGGACGGTGTTCTTGGCTCAATGCAGTGCCTGCTATTTCATTGGAGTTTCATTACCTGAGGGACACTTGAGTTTATATGCATTTGCCCAATCAGAAATGATTGCATGCGCTCCGAATTATTCACTCACAATTTCATCAGAAATAGGGAATCTACTGGAGGGTACTGTATGAGGGTACTGTTGGTTCAATGCTATTTCAAACCTTTCCTAATGACCAAAGGTACCTCATCTCGAGGCCAGAAAGTCCACATAATGAATCAGAGTTGTGTGCAGTCGCAGGTTTTGAAAGTGCTTTCCCATGTCTGTGCTACGTTGGAAATGCCAAGGCAACACCCAATCCATATTTTATTTTCCTCACCTTACATTTGGCCTTTGTTGTGTTGAAAGTGCTGCTGGATGAACTTGAATGCGTTTTCTTTTTATACTCCATTCCACGGAGGAAGAACGGTTACCTTGAGACTCGATCTCACAAGTGATTTTCAAATGGGCGCGTTTGTTTCAGGGTCTTTTAACATGTTTATAGATGCCCATTTAAATATGTCCCCAAAACACACATTTGTGTACATATTCCTGTAGAGTATGATATATACACATGTGTATGCGTGATTGGATCAATACAATATATTATATATATTAGTACGTATTTCTGGCCCCGCTTTGATCGGCTCCACCATTTTCTCATGAGACCTCAGACGATAAACAGCATGCTTCTCAATAATGAATAACAAGGTGAAACATTATTATGAGCATATTTATTTAAGAATTCTCTAAAACTGTCTGGGCCTATAAAAGTGTCCTATTTTATTATTGTTGATTACCTTACGGGTTACGGTGTCATTCCCAAGCGGTTGTTTGCTTTGTTCTGCTAAATGAAGCTCCATAAAGCAGTTTGACCTTGTTTTTGTCAGACGTTCGTTTTTTGAAAAGGTCAAAATAATATAACCGTCCATTACGGCTCAGAACACCAGAGATCCTGCGTTGGCCTCAGGCAGGCCAAGGTGGATGCTTCAAATATCCCAATACGCCTTCGGAATACTTGAGGGCTTGGGATGACGTTTAAAGGCCAGCCTCAAAGCAGCCTTCGGGCCGTTCAGAGTTGCATGGCTTCTGCCTCTTGTCAGCTCCCCATGTCCTTCCTGTCGCTCCCCCCCCCCCCTCTTCCAAACCTTTCCTCGAGCTCTGGGCGCTCTGTCCATCCGACACCCGTCATTAATTCTTCACGGCGCATGCTGACTCCGCGGTGCTGGGCTCTGATCCTCCAGCCTCCAGGACGGACGAGCATATCTGCTCATCTGCCCGGAAGATTATCATTCCTTTCTTTATTTTTGATGCCACACTTCTTCTGATGTGGCATGACTCCCCCCTCTCTCGCTCTGTCGCTCTCTCACACATCACACACATCCATCTCTGTCTGTCTCTCTCTCTCGCCCTCATCCTCGCTCTCTTTCTCTCTCTCTTTCTCTTTCTCGCCCTTATCCTCTCTCTCTCTCTCTCTCTCTCCTCTCTCCTCTCTCCTCTCTCCTCTCTCTCTCTCTCTCTCTCTCTCTCTCTCTCTCTCTCTCTCTCTCTCTCTCTCTCTCTCTCTCTCTC
>JAOTIX010056949.1:0-13311 GCA_027123715.1 Gaidropsarus macrophthalmus
CTCTCTCTCTCTCTCTCTCTCTCTCTCGGTGTATCACACACACACACACACACACACACACACACACACACACACACACACACACACTCGCACACGCACGCGCACACACACACACACACACACACACAGAAGGTATAGATTGTTTTGTTAGAATAATTTTAGAATAATTTTGTTCGAATAATTTCTTTTTCTTTTCTTTTTTTTCTTTTTCTTTTTCGTTTTACAATGTAATTTCCATAAGGACCCTAAGCTATGAAAACATACACACATGTAGGACTATGTAAGTGCATATGTAAATTCAATGAGGACTACACTATATGAAGAGCAGTGGAATAGCGGTGTTTGTGACGTGGCTAATGGCATACGCAATGTGGCGCGAATTTACCGTGCGCGAGGCTGGGTGGCCGTCATCATCGACTATTCCATATGCGCGTGACGTTGCTAAACGCAGTTTAAAAAACGTTGAACATAACACCGGTAAGCAGGATTTATCCATATCATGAATCATATCGTAGAAAGTAAAGCAACCCGTTATTTTCGACATATATGTAACTTTCAACAATATAGTTCATGGCCGTAGCGTTTGAAAGATGAGGAAATGTTTGTTTGACCTAAAGAAACAAAATAAAACGGTTGTCATGCTAAGGTAGCTGATATTGATATCGTTTCAGTTCCTAACTCAAATCTGAGTTGTGACAAAATAAAAACATATCAACAATTGCTTTATTACGGAGCTTACTTCAGTGTGAAGTAAGTTAGTCTGTGTTTCAGTCTGTAAGTTGACCGCATTCTCTGTTCTACTCGTACAGCGAATGGCTGATTGTATTGGGTAATGCTGTTTTCAATGTTCAATTATTTGTAAGGATGCCAAACTCTCATCGATTTATTATGTAACAGCTTGAATTATCACGAGAATGAGAGAGAATGATGTGTTTTATTACTCTAATTAATTACACTTTATAAAGCATTTCAATCCTTCGAAAATTGCTCTGTTGAAATGGACTTCAATGATACTTTGGTGAAACGTTTAAACCGTAAAGTAGTGCGATTTAAGCCAAATGGAAGGTTAAAAATGGCCTTCCATTAGGCTTAAGTGGCCACTATGCTGCCATCAATTGGGCTTTTGGTGAAGAGAATTAGTTCTTTTTAGGTGAAATATACCAACTGACATCTTTGCAGCCTTTACACACACTTTTCACCTCTGTGTCATTCCAGGTTGAGAAAATTCAAAGACATGGATAACATGAGGACCTCTGTTATAATCTCAAATCCAAAGCGACCACGCATAGACTGCATAACCACAGGGGACAAAGAAGGGCATCGCCCCTTTGAGATTCCACAGTCATGGCAAACTGAGGTGAGTGATTCATCATCCATGAACCTTGATCAAACCGCAGAAGAAGATGACCTCCCGGCAGTGGCTAACATCTCTGCTGTATCGGTGGACAGAAGCGCAGTTGCTCCACGTTTCTCCTCGGGCGATCTCTCCTCACATCTAGTAGTAGGCAAAGAGGTAGAGGAAGGGCAACATGACGTTAACAGGGCTGACGAGCCTGCCTCACACTCCCAACATGATGAGGAGCCGTCCGTGTCAGCTAAGCCTAACACCCCAGAGAGGAGTGACACCGAAACTGTTGCTTTACTTCGCCGTGACACATTGCACACATGGCTGGGGAAGTCACCTGAGGGGTTGTGGCGTGCTGGCGCTGGCAGCCCTCCTGACGATAACGAAGGGGGGAGGCATGAGGGAGGAACAGACGCAAACCTGTCTATTGACAGTAATGACAGCGAGGTCAAAGGTCGATGTGTTGCTGGTGATGCAGAGCGGCATGGAAGGGGAGGTAACTCTCACAGGAGTGGTCAATCTTCATTAGGACTAGAAGGAGAGGGTGATAAAGAGGGAGACGGGCAAGGTTTAAGGAAACATTTGTCCCTCATAGGTGAAGGAGAACAGGAGGCCATAGGTCGTGCAGTGCCCTCTGATGATGTCAACATGATGTCATCCTGTTCTAACGAGGAAGTGAACCCCTCTGGGAAGGTGTTGGGAGTCAAATTAAATGTGGAAAACAATGGGGGAAATTACAAAATGGATAATGCAGAAGCCTCGACAATTAAAGATGGAGACAACACCTCTGTTCAGTCCAACCCAACAGTATGTTGCATTGAGTCGCCGTTTACCGATGTTGCCTTGTTAGTTAGAAATGTTCCTGATGCTGCTGCTACAAGCACCAGCCTGAGTTTGGTAATTGATGTCCTCTGTGGCGAAGAAGGCAGGCCCGGCACTGGCAAGATGATAGCCGACACGTCGCACAAAATGGCTGATCACGCATGTGAGACCATGATGCCTGGTCAAATCACTCAAGGGCCCTCTGAGGGAGATAATGATACAGGGCCTTTCAGTGTAATTGACCCTGCAGTTTGTAGCCAAGCTGGCAGGCGAGATGAGGAGAAAAGCAGTACCTCACAGTGTGCTGCAGGTGTAGGATTATCACCATCTGGGATAGTGATGGCAGCCCACAGCACGTCGCAGGCTCCCATCCCCGATCATTTAAATGGCTGGCAGTCGGCGTATCAAACAAAAGAGGTTCCATCCTCCAACCAGGACTGGTGTCCGGAATACTTCCGCTGGGGATTACAGCTGAAAGGAGAGGCAGGCAATACACGTCAATCAGCCACCAAAGAGTGTTTTTCCATCATCACTAACAAGTCACTTAACGAGACACAAGGTGAGGCACCTAGTGAGACCGGCAATGCAGTGGTTCCTCCCTGTATGTCACATCCAGCCAGTAGTCAATGTGGGGCTGTTGAATACAGCACCTCTGCAGAAGAGAAGGAGGAACAAAATCTTATCCCAGCTGGAGCATTATGCGAACAACAGGGCCCCACTGACTGGTCCCTGAATGGCCCAGAACCCCTGAATGCAGAGGTAGAAACCAAGATAACAGAAAGCATATTAGTCAAAACAGTTTGCATTAAAGGGGAACAGCTCCCTAGTGTTCTTCATATCCCAGAGAAAATACGAAACATACTGGCGGCTGGAACTAATCAACATCAAAATGTTGCTTCAGATGTCCCAGCGTTTGGCCATGTCACTGATTTGATCAACCCCAAATTGGGTCAAAGTCACCACCAATCTGTAGTACCATACCTCCATACTGAAGATACATTTGGCACCAAAGCATGTGTGCTCAGCCCCAGCTTTGGCTACAGACCCGCTTTTAGCACGATGGACATGATTGAACACCATGGAGTCTCCCAACCAACGGATGCCCTTGTCTCTGGGCCTCGCTATATAACACACACCATAACTTACAGACATGAGGCCCATATCCGGTTCACCCAGGAATGTTTTCAACCATCCCCTCTGCCACCATCTGCTCCAGTGTCCTCCGACTGCACGCCCGTGGTAGTTGACACTTTCGAGAAGATCGAGCTCTCATCTGACGATGATAGCTGTGGTGATGAGGGCCTAGGGCCGGACCCTCTCCTCACCAGCTCACTGGTGCTGTTGGAATCACCTAGACTTCAGTTTCCCGGGACCCAGCCAGAGAGCAGCAGCCGGAGAGAGCTCACCAAAGTAGAAGAAGTGCCAGGAGCAGGTGCTGTTAAAAAAATTCATCCCCAAGAGGAGGATACAGGGATGGGATGTTTTGACAGCATAAACAGCCGTAGCTCCACAATATCTCCCGTTGCCACGCTACCTGTCAGTCAGTCCGTCCCTGCCACCTGCCGAGTGTCCCAAGCGGTCCTTAACAACCAATCTTCAGCACACGATGATGATGATGATGACATCCCTCTGGCCAGCGAGACCTTCCAGGAGTTTGACATGAAGCAACAGTTTGACATGGTCGTGCAAGAACTTCAGCAATTTTTTGAGATTGACCCGTACGACTCATCGGATGGAGGATCTGTTCTGAATGGACCAGAGGAGACCAGAGCAGTAGGCCCTAGAAAGGGCTGGACTACGCCACCGATGGAACGTGTTAAAGAACAATCACCAGGTAGACTTTTTATTAAAAATAGATTATTATTTAGGTAACCAATATTTTTTGTATTTTGTATTTTTTATATTTTGTATTTTCTTTCTTTACTGCCGATATCTGGTTTTGAACCCAGAACCTAACCAACAGCTAGCTTATTATATTTCATTGTCAGCATAAATATTCACCCGGCCTGAGGCACATTACTTATTCAAAATAAACAAAGATAAGCAAATACTCCAGGGAAAAAATTATCCCATATGTGGTTCACATTTTAAACCAAAGCAATTCGCTTCCTTCAGGTAAACAGACAAATGGCTGACACAGCTAATTTAGTTGTAAAAATGAACTCCCAAAGGCATCCTCAGAGAATATACGCTTCACCTCCCAGCATCTGGTTCAATACACTCAATACCATCTTGTATGTATGCCTCTTCAGTTTTCTTCACACTTGAAATATTAGGAGCCATTTGGGTGTAGGAAAGTTATTGTCTCGGCATAGTTGAGAGAACGCTATCAATCTGAAAAATTGCACCTTGTGATCTGTGCCCTCAGATATTGAAAGTGATTGAATCAAAACACCATAAACAATGGCCGAATAACTCGAACCACAATACAATTCATACCCTTTGGAAGAAAAGCTATAATTGTGCCCATTTCTCTATCAACCTTTCCCCATCTCCATATATCCATATAAGGGGATATGAACAACTGAATTTAATTTAACCTAAATTGCTTGACATATTAAAGACTTCTTGTCACACTTGCTCCATGAACTCAATCTAGTCCCTTCATAGGAACAGTAAACTAACCACATCTTTTCATATATTGCAGCATGCCTCTCATTGGGAATTGAAAACAATGTAGAGAGCAGGGGAGACTGTATCCTGATTGCTCATGGATGTTCTCCAGAACCAGCGGTTCCTCCTCATGATCCTAGTACCTGTGAACTGGACCAGCAGGTCCCACCACTAGACTGGACCCGGCCCTGCCTGGACGGGGAAGACTCAATGTACACCCCAGGGAAGCACAGAGAAGGTATGTAGAGGAGGTTATAACTGATATCACTGGTGATATCTAGGCTATTTGATGACCAATAATACCATATGATGGCAACCGCATATGATAATATGCGGAAGGAACTTCCGCATATTTTTGAAACTGAAACAATTAAAGCAATATGCAAATTACACTCAGTACCAAAATATTGGCTGATTTCGGCTCCCCTATCGAATACTTCCTTTAGAATGCTCAAATATGACCTATTTAGACTACAATACTGGCAGATCTAGACTAAAGACTACTGCAAAAAACACAAGTAATTGCCTGTCTGAATTGAGGTGAAAAAAAACGATTCAGAACCAATAAGGTAATCCCTCAAATTCACAACTTTCAAAATGGGAGTCAGCCAAGGACAGAATTATGGACAGCTCCAGGAATGCATTTTGAGCGTATCTGGAAGCGCTGTCATTTATAATTCAAAAACCTTTCTGGGATCACATTCAAATGTTAATGAAAATCATAAATCTGTGTTATTTTATTTTTAGGAGTTGAAAATCTCTATATTTTACGGTTGGCCATTTCATGGAATGCTCCGAGAACATGATGGAAAATGTCACAAGTACAATCACTTTATTTGAATATGTATTTATTTTATAAATGTACCAGCATCAGTTTTCAGTTTGTGAGCTATATTTAAATTGTAAGACTCGGCCAACAACACCATTTAACCATTTAAATATTTGGACAAAGAGGACAACATCCTCCATCAACGGTCAGTATCATCAGTTTCTGAGTCCAGGAAGAAGCTTGAGAAAGAGAAAAAACCAGTATGGACCCCATGCTTCCAGTCTCCACTGTCGGATCTGCAGGTCAGACAACGTGAGTATTCCCAGTGAATATCCCTTATTTTGATGTGCAGGATAAAGACATGTGCCTAGCCAGTGTGTTGCAATATAAAAACACTGTGAAACAAACTAGTTCCCACCCAATGTTTAACATCAAATCAATCAGCATCAGTATGTACAGCATTTCAAACATCAGACTCTGCAATCTCTGAGCCCTAATGTTCTCCCCCTAAAGCAGGGGTCTCAAACTTGCGGCCCACGGGCCAATTGCAGCCAGCATTTATTTATTATTATTTATTATTATTTTATTTATTATTTTCTAGCACTTATGGACAACCATAGCTCAGGGCCTGAGCTAACAGCTACCCTGGTGTTTGTGGACAACTTGCGCAACTTAGCATTGTTGCAGGATATTTATATAAAACACAGACAAGAAATATGTTGATTCGGCCCAGCCTCACCCAGACTCTACCTACCTCTACCACCTACCTCCTGCCCCCAGGTAAATTGAGTTTGACACCCCTGCCCTAAAGTATAGAAAGGAATAGCGCATAAGATCAGCAAACACAAATCTATAAATAACTGTTTGACTATCTTCAACCTTATGTTGAAGTTAATGAATGTGCGAGCTTGAGCAAAAACTAATTACTAGCAATAAGCTGGTGTGCATCAGGCAGGAGTTTCCTTTTGTCTTCATATCTTTCTGTATTGGACGGTGTCCTCCATTCATTTGTTCATTTGCTCAATTCACGAAATAATAGAGCTCTTTCATGCGGTCCAGGGGATTAGGTCTTGGGGTGAGTTCATTATTCCACCGACACATTTGGATTATCTGTCAGGTCTTCTGCAGGGTTTGCTATTGCTAGGCTGCTGGTCTATCTGAGATTGCCTTTACAGACCTATTGTTGAAGAAGACTGACGTTGAAGTGCTTTTTGAAAAGGACCTCATGAAGTTGTGAACCTTTAGCAGTAATGCTTGAGCATACTGGCTCTTGTAGTATTTCGTAAACCCAATCTACTTGCTTGTATTTCCATAAATGAATAAAAACATCATCAACCTGTAAACACAGCTGCACGTAAATAAATATTAAGGAAATAAACGTCTTTTTTGTGTCGAGTGTTAATGAAGAAAAGCTTGGTGTTTAACATCGGCCATATTGACCACATCTTGCCATACCTATTATTATTATTATTATTATTATTATTTCCTGTTTCGGTGCAGATAGATCGTTGTTTTATTACATGAAACAAACCTTGTGTTTTGTTGGTTGTTTTCTAGGACAGACCGGTCCAGAGAGGAGACTGGAGCCTCTGAGGACCTGCTCTCGGCCAATCCGTGTCGGCCTTTCGAAGCGCGCCAAGACCTCTCATCTGCACCGTAATCACCCCTACAAGTAAACAACATGTGCACCGAACATCCTGTGATGGTCTCCATTAACCTGAAACCGAAAGTGCTCAAAAGCTCTTGCACCAATATATGTTTGGTAGAAAGACGTGATCGTTCTGTTTTTCTTGTTGGATGTCCAGTTAGTTGAACCGATTTTTGAATGTATTCATGTACCAGCTCTCAATTAGCCTAATGCATCACCAGTCACCTTCAGCAGTGATGCTACCACAGTGCCATACTCCAACGTTTAGCTATTCTGTGGACACATTTGACAATATGAGAAAGAAGAGGTCTTCTGTTTCTCAGCTTAATTCTTAGGACTTACTTATTACCTACTGGTGAATTTTGATGGTTTTTGTATTCACTAAATATGCATATTTTATTCAATATGTACATGCTGATGTTGAATTCAGTTTTTACCTATTTATATCTAAATGAATGAATATGTTTAAAATATATTGTGAACTATACTACTGTACTTTATAATATTTGTATTTATTTATCATATTTGATTCGTATTTATTTGTGATTCTACTTCACATTGGTCCCCGTGTGTTCACTATATTCATACTGCAAGCCTTCAGCAACAGTTCTGTGTGGGAGTATGCAATCAGGGTTGAAGGGGCTTGAATGTTATGTTATTTATGAGTTTGTTGATTTTTTTCATTCGACCATTAAACTGATTGCTGATTGTTCACAATGCATCCCAGTGTGTTTATGTGGGAGGACTGGGCGTCAAATATGCGAAGCTTCTTTCACTCGCACACATTTATCAGTCCCTGTCCTGAGGCCAACCTCAGCAGCGCGTTCAGCGATTATTTATTCTGCGTCTTGACATTCTTGTTCCATCGGGAACTCCAGTTAAAACGCTTTTCGTTAATGTCTGCCATCAATCGCTGTTGGCTCCGTAGCTGGCCTCCATCAAATACCTAGGCATGTCAGGAAGACCATGTTGCCATGGAAACACAACATCTTGTCAACTGGCTGTGTGTGACGCGCGGCAGGTTGACACTTAAAGATTTGGAGAGAAAAAAAAACAATAAATGAGTCAAAATGACAGACCGAGGAGTTTCGGAGTGCAACAGATTTTTTATTGTGTTGTGTGTTTTGTTTGCTTTCTCGCGCCAAGTTAAACAAAGATGGCAGAAATGACACTAGGATATGCATGTGTTTGAATTTCCCTGTAATAGCATTGCATTCACTAACACTTTTTAAGCTCTTTGTTAAGTAAGTAGCACTTAGCATTATTGTTTTCTATCAACCAGAAATGTGAAATTATATTGCACTTTCCAAGGAAACATGTGGCCAAGAGTTGTATTTGACAGTTTGTAACTGTTGAAAGGCAAAGATGCTGCAGCTATGGAAAAACAAAGCATACACTTGGAATGTCATATGAAGTATACTGCAATGCTGTAATAAAGTCCACCTTGATGCTTGCACTGTTCCAGAACAGCCCAGGCGGCACGATAATCAGCAACGCATGATTTAGTTTAGTATCCTCTTTTGGTTCACACCATTTATTATATTATTATTACATCATTTATGCTCAAATGCAAATCCCTCCAGTAATAGACAGTCTCATCCCCATGTGGTCTGTGAGCACACCTGGCCCAGGATTACCACTGCCTTAATGCAGCCAGATGGGACATCTGTGAGGCTCAGTGTGTGATGCTCGACAGACAGCACTACATGTTGCGGGGGGGAAACAGTATCTCCGTCGTCCGCTGTCACTCTGCATTGCCCGCCCCCATCCAATGTGTCTGGTCCATGTTAGCCTCCATCCACTGCACTCGTGAACCCGCAATGCAACAGATCACGAGGTGTGAGCTTGACTTCCCATGCAATAAGACAACCTGAGCATTTATTTCGTCACTCATACAATTTTCAACACAATTACAATTAATAATTTATTAGTATGTTGCGATGATGATTTGATATAATTATTTTTGCTGAAAAGGACATGCATAGATGTTGTAAATGTACGGTGTAAGTGTACGGTTGTATGATTTAGGAACATGAAGAGAATATCTGAAATATTTAAAGACAGGTATAACTAGCTGCAAACTCCATACTTTAATATCTTGTTTGGATGAGAACGGTAGAGGGCTGAATGTTGGGCTCCAGCGGCCTATTGTCCCTACAGGGAAAGAGTCTCAGCTGGCCGGCTGTCTTGGGCAGTGAGGGGAAATCAAAGAGGAAAGAGACCAGGCATGTCTTTACTAAATTAAATTGGATTCTGAAGCGGTACGTTCAATCTCTTTGTTTGATCACAACAGCCTGTGAAAGATTAAGAGTTGTTGGACGCCTTGCTATAGTATATATTTTTTGGAAAAAACACACGTTGGCTATATGTGAGTGACTCTTATTCGGACAGATTTGTATCTTTCGTTGGGCTGTATTTGCCTTTGCTGCAAATTTGTAGTCTAATCTGATATTCACTTGATGATGGATATTTTCCCCCATGTGCTGAAAAATGTTTTCTTGGCAAAAAAGATACAAAGAAGAAATATCTCGCTAATACCCCCTGAAGACACACTCTCAGATTTCCAGAGCATTACATAACCAAAAATACTTCTCCATCTAAATTGTTCACCAATTCTCTTTTTACACAATGTTTAATGTTTAGCAAAGCATTCATCTCAGATTCTTCCCATATGTTTGAACTACAGTTGTGAAGAAATGACAGGTTTTTTTTGCCATTGTAAACTTCAAATTACATTGAGAGTACATATCGTTCCTCTATAATATGAAATATATTCAAGTGTTCACATGAGTGTTATGTTCATACATTTATTTTGTACATTTGACCAAACGTTGGAGGAAGAAGATTTGATCCTTGAGGATTTAATTGGATTTGTGCAAAGGTGTCAAACAAGCCGGACGGCATTGCGTAATGGAGTTTGTGGCATTACGATGAGGACTGAGGGAACATGCTGGGATTCATTTCATGTTATGATTGGACAAATGGCTATGTGGTTTGGTTGCACTGCTTATTCAAATGGGTGTCGGACTTCCAGCCAAAAGACTCTGACACAGCAATGAACACAGCCTACCCGTAGGCCTCCTTAGGCCTCCTTGAGCAAGTTAACCCTCACCCTCTCCTGCCCATTAAGTCAGTTTGGATGAAGGCATCCAATGTAGATTCAGACTTAAACATACTTTATTCAATGGGAAATTATATTGTTGCAGCAGGATGTTCAGAGAGCAACTCACATTTAGGATTAAATTAGGATAAAGTATTGAGCACAAGATAATATACAAATAAAGTGTATTGTGGACATACTATGTACAGAGATAAGGTAGATAAATAACAGTGAATATTAAACAGTTTGGTGCAATGAAATTAAAGAGCAAAATACCATGCCATGTTTTGTTGTTTATCTAGGCATTGAGAGATTGAGTCAGCCTTTCTGTCACACTGTTATGGTTCACTGTTGTTATGGTTCCAAAACTGGTTGATTTGGGAATGATTTCCAGTCTTCTCAATTCGCACTGTTGATGTCACAAAACGTTGATTGCATTTTATTGACTTACTGACTGACTCAGTAAAAAAAGGTGGATTTAGTTTGTGTTTGTGGCTGTAGTTCCCTGATCATTACCCAGCACTGTACATGCACACACAGCATTTTAGGATCAATAGCAAACACTGTGCCACAGATCAGCATCTTATCGACTGTGTGACTAAAAATACACAGGAGTGTCCTCTCAGTGTGTAGTCCAGCTTACTCCCAGCTGACCGTAGGCATTCAACACAGGATTCCACAGTAAAGGGGCCTCCTTTGTGTTAAGCTAATTAGTTTACTGTATGAGGCTTGGGTTATCATTTAGCAGAAGCTTTTTCCCACAACAACTCAGCATACCTATAGACAGTTAGCCCTACTGTTATCATCTTCAGCACTCTAGTATCTGGCGGATATAATTGTACCAGCGTACTCATCGTGAATGGGCTATTGTGCATTGTGGAGTGTATCAGAAAGCCATTTTATTGTGTCTAATGCATGCTTCATTCACCGTGCAAAGTGGCTAATTTCCCTGCATGCACGGGCATGAACTGTGCTCTCTTCTATGTGATCAGATATGTTCCTGGCAGAGTCTCACCCCTGATCTGTTTGCACTGTAATCTCTACATTGTGTCGCTCAGAGGGGTAGGAGGCGGAAACATCAGGCGGTAAGAGGATTTCACAGGTGACATAGTGTTACACTCTCAGCTGATGGGAATCCAGAAAGCTCTAATTAAAACAGGGTTGACCCGACGCCGTTGGAGCACCAGCGGAACATCTACGCCTGTCAAATAAACAGATGTTATGCTGGTACAGACTGGATCATGACTGTCTGGATGGCCAGCCATCTGGACAGATACCTTTTAGGGGGCACGGTTGTGTAGAGAAGTATTGATTATTCTCAACCCAAAGACAAGCGTAGCATAACAGGCAAATACCATTTATAGACCCTACAGTGAGGACATGATAAGAACGTCAATTTTTGTCAAATACTTGTGTGCTTAATGAACATGACATCTTGACTCCACCCTCCAAGGGCTGCAACTAGTGGACCCTGATGCCAGGGAGCTTGACACTGATTCATAATTGGTCTCTGCAACTGATGCCTCTGTCTACGCATATCAGATTGTATGGGACAAAGGTGATACAGTGCCATAGGGGTGCTATCTAACAGAATGTGGGTTTATGCTTTATGCTTTTAGTCACGGCCAAAATGATGTACCAGGAACCCATTAGGATACATCATTATGCACCTTCGCGCTTGGTACACCCACATGCCAAACAGAAGCTTCTTGTGTTTGCTTGCAGCCGCTGGCGTTTGTGTTTGGCACTAATATCAGACGCAAACGTACAAATATTCCAGAGAGGTTCGATAAGAGGAATGTAATCGGGCACAGATAATTATGGGACAGATTATTAATTAACAGTATATCTACAACTGCTTGAGTCCACTCAGTTTGGCAAAAAAAATCTTGCTATTCAAGATATCCAAAGATCCATTGTGATATACAAGCCAAATAGTCCTGAATACACAAGAGACAAAATGCTTTCCTCCTTTCAACCCAAGGGTCCGGGATAGGTGAGACTATTAATCCGACATGAAGACTGACTGCGTCTGTACCCCTCAGCTATTTACTTGTTTCTACAATTTCTTTTCTGAAAGGATCGGCCAGCGATTTGAGCCTGCTTAATATCATGATGATATTATATTGAAAATGAAAACATGATGGCTTTGGCAGTGATTCCCTTGAGGCAGGTGTGAAATGTTGTGGGATTGAATACATATTCCTGACATAGATTACAGCGAGGTCAGTGGGAGTCTTAAAACCTTATTGAAAGTGGCCCCTGTTTAGAAAATATTTAGTGCGATTTTGGATTTGGATTATTATTCATTTCATTATTCAACATGATGCAACTTCTAGCTCCATAGCAAAATGCATATATTAAAACAAATTGTATTTGCTTTGAGATTTTTATTGGGCTGTAGCCGTGTGGTACCTTTTGTCAGTTTGCTCTGTGAGGTCTCTCAGATATGAGTATAATAACATTTTTATGATGAGGACATTTCGGGTGAGTACAGATTAGAAGGGCATGGTCTAGACAGTTACCACGGATACGGCTTGTTTAATGACGTCGTCAGAATTTTAGTGATGTAATGTTCGGAATGGGCTTTTGTTTGAGGCGGTGATAGTGAGTTGGTCGTGAGAGCTCAGATGAACTAGATTATGGGATTATGTCAGTGGATGCTACAGCATCAATTAATATGTGCATCTCAATGTATACTGCTGCATAATAACATTGTAGCATTGTCTTCATCTACCTCACAGGTCTGTTTTATGTAATTGAATGCGTTGTCATGTTATCCCACGCTCCAGAATGTCATGTCATATCATTAAATGACATAATGGATGCATCCATTGATGTGAGATATTTTGGCTAGAATTCCTCACAGAATTGCATATTCTCTTGTATCACATCCTAACCATAACATAAATATCCTAATTGTATGTGAAAATATGCTATTTGTATAGGTAATCATATGGTTTCGAGTGCAATTTGGAATTAATTTGCACGAGTGTGTTTTTCAAAGAGTTCAA
>JAOTIX010057038.1:0-13306 GCA_027123715.1 Gaidropsarus macrophthalmus
GAGAGAGAGAGAGAGAGAGAGAGAGAGAGAGAGAGAGAGAGAGAGAGAGAGAGAGAGAGAGAGAGAGAGAGGGAAGGCAGTGTTAACAACCCCATCAACCCTGGCTCGTAGTGTTTGTTTTAAAGACTTGTTTATGCCAGAGACATTTATATTTAGGTTGGCCAGCACCAGGGTGGGGGGTGGGGGGTGGGCAACGACGTCGGAGCGATCCATCACAGGGGGAGCAGAGTTAATAAAATTACAGCTCCCAGCGGACCGGACCACCTGACCCGTTTCATCACCCGCTCCTGGTTAGTTCTGCGCTGGCTTCAGCCCTGAACACTGACCCATTCCACCACCGCGAGCGCACAGCCTCACGCACACATTAATGCACATCTGGATGGACAAACTAAGCTAAACCTTTTAGCCTTCTTAGCTAAGTGAGCTTTAGAGCAGTGAGCAGTCTATCTTACACTTCAAACACCATCAAACAGTGAATAGGCCACCATCACTGGGGTTCGAACCCAGTACTTTTTGGACTGAGAGACACCAAAAACCACGACATAACCTGCACCCCTGAAAGGGGAAACAGTTTCTACTGCCTTTAGCATCGATGTATCTGCAGCATCGTAACTCCCACTACTGCTCTCTTTGATGTATCACGCTAGCTCCAACCGAAACCTCTAACTTCAGCTACGGCCCTCCTTGATGAGGCGGACCAGCTCCAGCCGCTACAACTCACTTCCCCTGGAGACCACCCCTGATGTAGCATGCTAGCCCCAACCGGCTAACTCCAGCTAATTCTATCTGACTTGTAGCAAGCTAGCGCCCCTTCAGCTCAGTAGGATTGCACATTTGGCAACCATCTCATTCGTCAGTGGAAATCCAAAGCAAAGTGCAGCAATTTGAAGGGGTAAAAAGAGTGCATCAAAATGGCTACTTAGTGTCTCCTCAGACGGAGATGGGTGGTGATGAACGAGCTGGTAGATTACAGCGGGAGATCGGGGAAGACGCTGTGTAAGGGAGCGTAAATGGAGGACGCTCCGTTTTGTTATCGGTAATAACTTTTAGGAACGCCGGTAAACACCCAGACGATGGAAGATGGAGGATCGCTCACCTCCGTCTCTGCTCCTCACGCCAAAATACCTTTCCCTCCACCAACAGAAGATGTTGGATGTTGTTTATGGTATATTTGTGCTTTTTGGGGAAGGCCTTTATGTTGCGTCACAATAAAAGCCCCCGCTCGCATCGGAAATCTCGAAGAACTCTGTGGGCAGTCACACACACACACACACACACACGTGAACTACACTTGAAGCATTTCCACAAAGTATTAAATATGTATGTGGTACTGAAGGTAACTCTTAAAGGTTATTTATATATTTACACAACGGTTATTTATAAACGAACATGGATGCAATATTTACAATATTTATTGACCACATTATGGGAGTGAGTGTGTGCATGCATGTGTGTGCGTGTGTTTGTGTGCATGCAACTGTGTGTGTCTGTTCATGTGTGTGTGTGTGTGTGCATGTGTGTGTGTTGACGGGACTAGAGAGGTTGGGTGTTCAAGCTACCACCCTTCCACTCGCTATGACTGATGAGTAACTCAACTCTACTAGAAGTGTGTGTTTGCGTGTGTGCTATTTTCCTGAGTGTGTGTGTTCCCTATATTTCTATATATGCGTGTGTACTACCGTAGGTGTACCAGGGCACCCGCGCCTGCGTGCGTGTGCGTGAGTGCGTGCGTGGCGAGTGGGGCCGTCGCCACAAATCAATGACAAGCGAGGAGCAGATGAAAAGATTTCCAATCCACTCCGTCTCCCGGGCCGGCCGGCTAACGAGCGGCGCGCTGTAACTCAAGGTGTTGAACATGAGAAGGCACTCACACACGCCTAAGTGGCAGGCCTGCTTTAATCATTGTCTGGATGTCATCCTGCGCCGTCCCGCGGGTCCCGGGCAGAATCTCCCCTTACACCTCCCCTAAAGTGTCCCTGAACACAGCCCCGTCCACCGGCGCCGCCTCCTCCATGTTGAGAAGGCCGCCGACGCTCGCGCCTCGCTGGAGATATGCCGCTGCCACCGGGGCGCGGGTGAGGGGGGTGGGGTGTTTAAAATAGTCCTGCTGAGCCGCTCCGTGGACTGAGCCTCACGCATCGTGCCCTGGTTCTTGCTGTCTCAGAGCCGCGCTTCTTTGTATTTCACTCTCTCTCCGCTCAGATGTTGTTTTGCTCCGTCTTGAACTGAATGGTGGTGAATCGAGGAACAAAGCTCTCTCTACTGTATATAATCGCGGCCTGCCGGCGGTCGGTTTCCCTCCATTGTGTGTTCCAGTGAATGCTTCCCGCGTAGTGTTTGCTTCGCGCGTCGACTGTGGTGAAAATAGAGCAACAAAAGCGTGTTCCCCCCACGCCCGCAAAGCCTGTCCTTTCAAACGACAGCATATCTTCTCTGGAGGAGGAAAGACGAACGACACACGGCTGCCAGATGAGCTTGACTCGCCGCCAGTCTCCGTTTCACCCAAGTTCCCCCCGAAAAATACCAGCTGCCAGGGCCCACCAGTCAGGGGCGTGTCCACAGGGGGCCCCTCCATCCCCACTGCTCAACCGGGGTATATAAATAAAACACAGTTTGTCAGGTATACATTCTCCGCAGCGCTCAGCTCAGGCTGGGTGTCGCGTCTCGTCCTGTTGTGGCTCTGGGCCACCCCTACCAAAACCAGTCTGAACACCCCAGTGCCCTCAGCACCCAGCAACTTCCTGCCATCTGTCTGTTCCTGGGCCGGGCCCCGGGGCCCCAAGGATAGGGCCCCCCTGTGCCAAGACTATTTACCCCCCACTCTCTGCTCCTCACATCTCCTTCTGTGGGGAGCGGGCAGCAGCCAGACAGAAGATAGCTGCGGGTGATTCCAGAAAGACCAGGGGTGGAGCCTGCATCTCCATCCTGTGTGTGTGTATGTGTGTGTGTGTAACATCTGGTACTAGCATGGTTTATGGGGACCGACGCTGAGAAGCGTTTCAAAGGGAAGGTGAGGAGTTGGCGTCGGTGGAGCAGGTGCTGTCGGCGTTTCTCTCTGAGTTGTTGTTGTTGTTGTAGTTGGGTTTGCGGTGCATAAATAATTCTCACTTCTAATTATCGTCATACTTTCCGGATCAAAACTTGCACTGGCAGCTTCCTGGGAAATGTTTTTAATTTTCCCAAAGTTTTGTGAAATGATCCCACGCACACTTCACTCAGCTTACATACTCCCAGGTGGGAACTGCGCTCTGGGAATAACGGACTCGGTTTCATTAGTAGGATGTCAAATTACAACTACAGTCCTTTTAAGGGACTTTCTGTCATTACACAGCGGACCAGTAATGAGTGAATAACAGGAAGTCTCCTTATGGACACACACATGGTCAAACATGGACAAACAGTACGAGTATGGTGGGTCTCCTACCAGGGGTGGCTAGGAGAGTGATTGACAAGACAACAGAGTTCAGACCGACCCATACGCAACGAAAGGGCAAGGTTTTTGGTCATCCGGGTTTAAACAACACAATGAAATAACAACATTTGTGGAACCACAGTGAGGACTGTGCGTAAGTGAGTGAAGTTGCACAGGCTGACGGAAGGTCCATCCTAACAGTGTTTTGTTATGGTGGAGAAATCAAGCTGGCCTTGAAGGAAGTGCAGTGAACAAATACGAAGTGGGCCATTGTTAGAATACTCAGAGGAAAAAGGTTCAGTGTGCAGAGTTTCACGCAGTCAAGGCTGTTGAATTCATTAAGAGTGTTCAGTTTTTTTTGTTAAGTTTCAATATCCATTTGCTGTATTTATTATTATATTTAATTTTTATAAGTTATAATCTCACTTTAGATGTAATAAGTACAGCAAAAACGATAGCTGATCAACGTTCGACCCTTCAACATGCACATCGGCTACGATAGCGATGCATCAAACCACCGTGTTAACAAATATATCTAGACTCAACACAATACCCCAAACACACACACCCTCGCACATCTCATATAGGCGGCAGACTTGCTCTTCCGTTCTCGTTCCAATTAAAATGTGAATCAGCGTTGCCAACATAAAGTTAGTTGTCGGGGGTAATAACATGCAGCTCCAGATAGGATGGGTTAACTGTTGATTTAGCATGCCGCTGAGTCTCCCACAGGCTCTGTTTATGCAGAACGCATTCACCGTTGGCCGAGAAGCAATATAATAAATGTTATTAAATTGGCCCCAGGAACTGATGCGATCCTTCCCTGCCAGCGCGCGAAGGCTGTGGCAGGTAGGGGCAGTTTACAGCCTGATTTAGGACGCGAGTCAACACACATTCATTTCTCTTGAACCCTCCATCACAGCCACAGGCTTCAAGGGCTACACAGGCCAGCCGTGTTCAGAGGAGGGTTTGATGGCCGCCACCAAGAACCCAGAGGCCTTCGGTACAGACGGGACGCCGACACTGGACCACGAGCTCCGGGATGGGGAGATCCTGGTGGATCCTTGAGGTCTCGGACCCCGTTGACAGCGGGGTGCGGGCAGTTGATCGGTCGCCTCGCTGATGAACCAGCAGCATATCTTAGTGTCGGACGGTCCCGGCGCTGCGGTCGGCGGTATGGTAATACCACGCCGGTCGTTCCTCCGCTTGTTCATTTGAGTGACAGCCGGACACTGAAGGATGAGCGCGGCGAATACAAATCTTTCTCAACGCCGAGAAAAACAAACAATTGCACTCATGGTGGATTCCCGGGGAGCGGCGGCTGGCGGGCGGACGGCGACGCCACCTTGACCTTTTTGCCGTGTGCGTGTTCTAATTCGGTCTGAAAGGTAATTGGACGAATGACGGATGCTCTTTTATTATGTTGATTCACCCACTGTATCTCCGACTGTCTGTCAACGTCTCTTTTCATGACGCGCTTCATCTCGCTCGCCTCCGGCGCTAAACGGCGCTCTTAAGCAGTTTTAATCGACGTGACCGCCGCCACCGCCGGGGATAAATTATGAGAAGGAGCGCGTTGCGGCCGCCGCTGAGGTCACTCCCCATCTCTGTCATCACCCGGCCATCAAGCGGGATTCAGCCTGTCATCGAGCGAGGGGGGCGAGCGCGCCCGCGGACGTCCGTCTGCCCTTACTGCGGTTCAAGTGCATCACCACCTTCGTACAGGACACCTCGTCAGGCCTGCTTGTGTTGCCACGGAGGAGGGATGGGTCGCAAGGGGTCCGGATGGGTTGCTAGGCACCGGGTGTGTTGCTAGGGACAGGACGGTGACAATGCACATGGAGACACACTGGATGTGGCCACGTGCCTCTTGCCGGGTAATGGCGGGATCCGAAACCATTCAGCGTGACTTGATGTGTAGTTAAACGAATGGCATTCAACTTCCCGGTCCAGACTGCACCCTCAGGGGCCCGGGTGGGCGTGTGCGGGGGCCGGAGGGAGGAGGGGGTGTGGGTGACAGATGACAGTGTCTAGTCTCCAGCAGGGTGGAAAATGAAGGCCATCGTGGAGGAGAGAGGAAGAGAGAGGGAGGAGAATCTGTTGCTCGTCCCTGGAGTGGACCAGAGTGAGGGGGGGGGGGGGGGTGGACAGCATCCCAGAAGCCCTAACTCTGCTGCTGCTGCCGCGGCGACAGGGTCCACAGTGCTGCTGTCTGTCTGCCTGTGTGTGTCTGCCTGCGCCTGTCTGTGCCGATGTGCATGTGTGTGTTTGTCTCTCTGACTGTTGACATATCGGAGTTTGCATGCGATTCGTTGTCTGTTTGTGTGTGAGTGCTATACGGTTGTGTCTTGCCGAGTGTCAACCCCGCGTGTGTCTCTCTGGATGTGTGTTACCGTGCGCATGTGTCAGTGAGCGCGTGCGACTCCGTATTCGGTCCCCCGGCCGCCCAGGGGACGGCAGGTCTGTTCCACTCCGGGACAGAGGAGTGATGGAGCGGTCCCGGTGCCTGGACTTGAGGGGGCCAGCCGTCTCTTGGCACATGAGGGGGACCTCAGAAAGCAGACAGGGTCCCTGGGAACCGTTGCCGTGGAGACGAGGGGTCCTGCCAGCCAGCATGACTGGAATGGAAGGCCGGCCCCTCTGCGGCAGACAGCACCGGCGCTACATGCAAATACGCCACGCCTCATATCACACACACGCTTATGCATGCACACTCATAGCTCACACACACACACACACACACACACACACACACACACACACACACACTCACCCTCATATCACATGCACACTGATACACACACCCTCATATATTCACACACACACACACCCTGTTCACACAGCCTCCTGGTTGCCTGATCTGACAGCTGAGAGATGGACAGGCCTGTGACCCAGAGCATAAACCCTTCGACGGAAGACGAGGAGGAGGAAGGACGAGGGGAGGGAGGTCGGAGGTCAAGGTCAACGCATTCCTCCAGCTCATGTTTTAAATTCACACCGTGACGTCTAGAGGCTGTGCAGTCGTAAAACTGCTTGCATCCAAATGTTTATGGTCCAACCATAAGAACCGTAGCCAACAGCAATGGGTCAGCTTCTCAGACTTCCACTAACTTCTGGGTGTTTTAGCTCCAATCAGGAGACCGGCCTCCAGTCATGATTCATTCATCATTAGATGACTCACTCCTTCACTCACATACATGAGCACTGTGTCACACACATACACATACCAAGTCCCCGAACACACCCAGTTTCTCTACACACAAACACACACACACAGGTACCAGCACACTGAGACACACACCCACACACACACACACAAGCGTAGGCAGATAGGTGAGGTTAATTGTGTACAGAGCGTTTGCACGGTGGTGCATGTGAATCCGTTCTGTCGGAAAATAACAAGCCAGGCAAACAGGAAGCAAAACATCTTCCTGCCATCTGGGCCGCTCAGAACCAGAGCGGTGTGAATCGGACCGGCACACGGCTCCCTCTCCACCGGCGGATCTCGCCTCCCCCATCTCGTCTGCCGTCAACGCGGAACACGGCAACGTACCGCCGGATGTCCTCGTTGTCCTTTTGTTCTGTTTACTCCGTCATACGCGAAGGTGGAGGCGCTGCGCAGATGCGTCCAGATGTACGGGAGTTGTAATGAACAGGCGGTGCCGTCAGCGCGGCCCCCAGCGCCTCGTGCTCTTCCTCTAGAGAGGACAAAGATGGATGCCGGGTGTCACACTCGCAGCGAGATGGTAGCTTACACTGTCTTTGTCGTAGTTGGTAGTTAGCAGTTCAGTATTCAGAGTTGTACTTTCTCCTGTTCTTAGTTTCAGTCACAGAGTATGCTGAAGACATCATGCTGCATATTAGGATTGTATACTGACTAGTATGTGACCGTTGAATTGGTGACTTGATCCAAAGAAAAGGTTCACTAATGCTGTTACGGATGAGTCTGCGCAAGATGCATGCAATGATGCCATCGATCCTGTTTGTTCATCAAACTGTATCAGGACAGACAATAATAGCTGGCATTTGTGTCAAGCACTATCAGGCAGTACTCATCTCTAGTGCACACATCCAGCACACATTGCAAGATGAGTGTCTAGAACTACTCCAACAAGTGTAAGAGTAATCCAGAGTAGATTCAAGGAATCTACTCTGGATTACTCTTTGAAGGAAGGAATTCTCGGAACTCTATTCAAGGAAGGAATGAAGGAAGAAACAAACAAGAATGAACGAATGGGAAGTCAAGAAAATGAAGAGAAAAGTAGAGGAGCTAGAGAAGACAAAGAAGAGGCTACAAGGAAAGGAAGGTCGTCTCAGAAGACTCAAGGTCAATCAGGAGGCACGCTTCTTGCGACCTTCGTACGATATGAGCACAGATGCAATAGGTTGCAATACCTTGCCGTCATGAGGAAATTCACTCTGCATCGACTTATGAAGAAGTGAAGTCCCGTAGCAGCGTATATTGATCGTCCGACCATCGATCGTCGGACCATCGATAGAGGCCGCTGCCCAATGCTGCTTCACGGACACAGTGTCTTTTCCGCACACTTGCGAATAACACAAAACTTATCTGGGTGATGTGTAGCGAGCACGGCGTCCTGCTCCGTGCCACGAGGAAGAGATGCTAACCGCTAACCGGACGCCAACCGCCGCTAGGCTCGTCGGGCCGATAGCTCCGTGAGCTCGGTTCGGGGCGTTTCGTACGCCGCTCGTCGGGGACCCCCCCGCCCGCCCGGAACGCATCGCTCCCTCCAACTAACCCTAACCTCCCTCCAGCCTCTCGACACCGTCCATATCCATGACGACAGCCGCGTGTAGCCGTTGACCTTTGCTTTTCGCCGAAAGTGATGGAACAACCCAAAGGTTGAGGCGCCACTCCTTTTGTCGATGCGGCGGCCGAGGGATTAAGAGTATTTCGCGCTCGCCTCCGAGCGATGAATCACCCGGTGAAAAGGCCCGCTCTGCCGTCGTCAATAACCCGAGAGATATGACTCCGGGCCGGGAGAGGGAGGACTCCGGCGATCCGGCGTGCTGTCGGGAGACGCTGAATGGTGGTTTGTAAAGAAAGGCTCTTAAAGGCGTAACAAAGCGGGGCATTAATCATTCAGCGGCTCCTCTGGGATGGTACGCGCCGCCGTCGCGCGTGTGTTTGTGTGTGTGTTGTTGTTGTTGTTTGGGTTGTCGATGCATAAAAAAAGCCAGAGAAAGGAAATAGTTTCAGAGCCTTAAAGGTCAAGCAGATTAAAGGGATAATACTCTTGATGAGATTCACACACTTCTGCACACACACACACACACACACACACACACATACACACACGCATGCGCACGCACGCAGTCCAAACTTGCTCTATTCAAACTGATTTGAAAGTGGTGGCTTATCGGGGCGCAACCCGCAGATAACCCCGGTCAGGCCGGCCGATAAGAGCTGCAACCCAGACTGGGAGTCACCGCTCTGGGGATAACCGGCTCATCCGCCCCCTCTCCACCTCCACCTTCTCTGGAGGGCGGTCTAGGCCGCGGCTGGAGAGGACTCTTGGCTCAAGGGCCCTTGTCGTTATTTTTTTTTTTTTTGACCCTCCCCTTCATCTCGAACAATGAGAGGACACGGCCACGTGATTGGCCGATAGTGGGACCAGATATATGAGCAGTCTGGTCCAGGACAAAAGGTTGTGTGTTCGAAACCCGACGTCCACCTGTAGCCATCCTACAGCATTGTACATCCTCCTGTAGCCATCCTACAGCATTGTACATCCTCCTGTAGCCATCCTACAGCAATTGTACAAAATTGAGATGGACAATCACAAAGACGTTCGAGTGGTTGATTTTACATTCATATGTGTGTGGCTGTAATTGTTTGATTATATATTCATATGAGCGTGTTTATATGTGTGTGCGAGTGTGTACATATTTGTGTGTATATACATGAGGATGTGTTTCTCAACTCCCTAAACATCTACCATTTTCCACTTTGGTCTGCTAATGAATGCCGGTAGAAGCTTGTCTAATGGAATTACACTTTAATGACGTTTGGAGCCTTAACGGCAGTAATTAATTACCTCCTTCTGTCTGGGACCTTCCCACACACCACTCCCCTGAACGTTATAAACTCCTGTAATGGCCTACTCCCCGGACGAACTGCGTGTTCCCTCCCGTTCCCTTTAAGAGGCGCGCTAACCAGACGCTGAGGTCTGCTAAACCACTCAGGTTTGGGAGGGATTTTGGTCTCTCAGTGGATCTTCTGAAGCTCATTCTGAACTCCAACATTTTTTGTACCATATATTCACTAATTGACTCACTTACTGTATATAATGCACCAAATCATGGAATAACAGATCCAACAGAATGTTTTATCTCAGACATTTTGTGTCCTGTACTTGATGCTCTCTCACATCTTCCATCTGGGATCGATAAAGTGCTATCTTTTATTATCAGCGGAAATTTGTTTTCTCATAGTTCTGTCGAGACTGTCAAGTCAATGAATAAAGCCTTCTGGTTATATATGTGTATATTGATTTATTCTGGTTTCACTTTCTGTCGACAGCAACGCCTTCAGGCCGTTGTCTGACTGAACTAGGGAACATCAGCTCTGGGTTGGTTCTCCTGACTGACGTCGGAACAAAAGGTTGTTTGTTGGGCAACCATACTGCCAATGAATCTCCATAAGTGATCGAACGACCTTGCTCCGTGAATGAAGCGCTTCCCGCTCTTCCCCGTACCAACCTGCCAATTGGATCCGGCGCTAACGACCCGGCGGACGGCCCAGCGTGCTGAACTGTTATCCTAATTCAGAGACAACATTTCAACGCGTGTACCAACCCACATCCCTTGCAATGACATCAGATTGTGTACGCGAACAAAAAAGAGCCGTGAATATACACTTCGCGAAAACACGCATTATGAAAGGCCGTACCCTTCGCAGTAACGGACGATTTAGTGTATAAAGTGTTTGACCATTTGACATCTAAGGCTGCCTTTCCGTGTCCCACTCACTGGGTTACCAAAAGCAACACAGCCGCAATAAACTACCATTTTCCTTTCATTCCGGCGCTCTGATTTCTGCCCCATCCCATCTGGTGTCTCCTGACGCTAGCCTCATTAGCTCCTCGTGACCCTGCTAATATGCGTTGGGATGCAACGCTCTTCGAGCAGCTAACCCCGAGGCCCTGTCATCTGTACAGATCATTAGCCTCCTGCTATCCTGCCGCTACCCATCAAAACAACTCTGTCTCTATCCTTGAGGAAGGCCAGACAAAGGAACCACGAGGTTCAATAAATATTGCATTACACCATAGGACTAGCAGCGCGGTTAGCAGGGGTGACCGTGCTGCAGCTATATCACACAGTGATAGGCGGTGAGACTCCAACCAACTTAACAGAGTGGGAAAGGCGGCTCATTGAATCGGTTCATAGCAGCGGGTCTATTGTGATTGGATCTGTTCCTGGCCGAAAACAAAAAGTCAAAACAATACAGAGCGCAGTATCTTCCCCGATGTCTTCGTTTTCGGTGTTTGGTTCTGTGTCGCCAGACAAACACCATGATGAGGTGTAATGGTGTAGATTCATTACAATTCTGTTCATCCCCCCCCTCGCCTGACACTCCTGGAAGGGGGGTCAGAACCGATTTCATGCATCTCTGCACTAAGCTGCTGTTCTGTTGCACTAAGCCTCTTCCAATAGGAAAACAATCTGGGGTTATTTTGTAAAGGGGATGAAATACCGAACGTGGAACATTTTTAAACGGTTGTACCCAAAAATATACAAATTCATTAGAAATGGAAATCTTGCCGGGGATTAGCCAGAGAGGGTGGGGCGCGTTTTCTTGCCTTCGGGGAAGATTTCCCGGATGAGCGCATAAAATGGAGTCAGTGGCGTCAATCACCCTGAGTCTCTGTTGTTTATCTGTTATCTGGGTAACGCTCGGCTCTATCGCGGTAATCTGCACTCATTGTTTGCCGACGCCGCTGTGATCCGAATAGTACAGCGACGATGACAGGATTAAAGCGGCATGAATTGTTTCCCAGGCTTGTGGGCAATGCGCCCCCCTGGATCGCATCAGGTCCTTTAGCCCTTCCGGAGGGGCCTTTCCCCGGACGTCATAGCAGGGCGCCGTTGGGTTAAGGCGCCACCTAAATCCGGGTTTTGCCCCACCTAGATAATGATCCCCACAGCCTGGGTTGAACATGTGGTCTGTCTGGTGCAGGCAGTTTGGATCTGTTTGCTCACCTGTCTGTCTACTTACCTGTCTGTCTGTCACGGTGACCCTCTGCACACCTGCATGCCTCCGTGCCTTCATTCCTAGTGTCTCTGGTGGTCTCCATACCATCTGTCTGATGGAGATCTCCATAATCTACATGCCGACAAGAAGACAAAGAGAGCAAAATGGCAGGTCATAATCAAATATTAAGGCAATAATAACTGTATGAACATATACAAAACCATACAGTTCAAAAAACCAATAGAGACATCAAGCCATCCGCTTTAATACTGGATTCTGTACACTCCACATTAAATATGAATTTACTTTGAAACGCACATAAAGTCTTCACTAAACGTCAGTGGCGAGGCCGTGCCGGAGGACATTTTAATACAGGAATGACACTGACTAATCTCTGTTTACTATGCGTGCGCCCGCAGAGCCAGCGCCCGTCTCCACGCCAACTAAATATGGTCCAACTAATGAAACTGAATCGGATTCCACTAATTAAAAACAGCAGAATTCATTACGAGGGGCGACTATCTAAACCCTAGTTCCCCCCGCTAAGTACCCCGGCCCGGACCACAGAAGACTCGTCCCATCATCCACACGGAGGACACTTGTCATTCATCCTGAACCCCAGCGACCGGACCGTTTGTCTGTGTCAGACTTTACGGAGCCTCCCCCCCCCCCCCTGTAGCTCCGTAACTTCCCCGTCGGCAGCTGCCAGGGATCAAATCAATCACGCCCCGCTGTGCGACAAAGTGCTGAGATAGAGAGACAATGAGGTGGAATAGTGGAGAGATTGATGGGACGGAGGGGACCGGGGACGGGGCCGTGAGGAACGCCCAGGGCTCGGTGGTTATCTCGGAGCGGCCCTCTCTGCTGAGCAGGAGGTATGTAAACACGTGGCGTCAAGGCACTGGAATCTCATACTCGGGATTTAGAGGGAATTTGTTTGCCGTGGAACTGATGAAGCGACGTGGCACGTGGACAAGCACAAATGACCAGGCTCCGGGTCTGGGAGTGGTCACACGGAGGAGGAGATGTATGACACCCATCAGTGGCAAGGGAGGGAAATTCATCACAAACCCCAAAGTCCAACCCCAGGTACAGGGGATGATAACTGGGAACGGCAGAATCTATCTCTTATGCGGATGGAGACGTCCACGGAATGTTTGGAGAATGAACACACATTCACATCTTGGCGATGCCGTGCTGAAGGACCGCCGACCGGACCGACCAATCAGGAACCAACAAATCCATTTCTTTCATCTATCAGTTTGATTCATGTACGGGAGCTGTGCTGCAGAAACACACTTTAGCACCGGGGCCTCGACCCGTGTGGTACACTGGCGGTACGGATATAACAACCTCTCTTTTTTTTTTTGTTACACTCTCGCTATTAACATCACCGTGTTCGGCTCTTTCAAGCGGATGAAAAACGACGGATATCCTAGTTGAAGGTTATCGAAATAGAGAGAGAAAAAGGGAGGGGGAGAGAGGTAGGGAGAGAATGCGGGCGAGAGAGAACACGAGAGACAGGAAGAGTGAGAAGGAGAGAGAGAGGGCGAGGTAGAGAGACAGAGGAGAGCGAGAGATGGAGAGGTAGAGAGACATAGAGAGGGAGAGAGAGAGAGAGAGAGAGAGAGAGAGAGAGAGAGAGAGAGAGAGAGAGAGAGAGAGAGAGAGAGAGA
>JAOTIX010057392.1:2865-13300 GCA_027123715.1 Gaidropsarus macrophthalmus
AGTAGAGCAGACAGATGCTTTCTGTCGTGGTTAAGGAAGTGTGCTGTGGGACTGTAGAGAGCTGTATGGGGATATTTCACACTGTATCGAGGGAGGTGCTTCATTACGAAGCTCTCTCTCTCTCTCTCTCGCTCTTGCTCTCTCTCCGTGAGGCACGTGTGCAATATTACGACCAGGCTGTCTTAGGGGCTGTCCCTGTCCCTTAACCCTGAAGCGATACAGAGGAACCATTTATTTAGCACTTTCCGTCCTCCTATGTTGCGCTTATATTTTTCAATCAAAATGTTTCAAGACATCAGTTATTTATCGGCAGCCGTCTTTCTAAACTTCCAATTTATACCACAACTAGGCAATATAATTACTTGTGCTGTGTCATTACTGACATCATGCAGGACTGACCTCAGAGCACCTCCGTTCCTCAGAAGCAAACAGGCTTCTATGCTTATGTATTTCCCCCGTCAAGTCCAAACCAACGGGGTGCTGGCAGACACCCACATGCAATGTACATAGGGGGGTCACTGTTGATGTGGGGTGCAGCTTACCAACAAATCAACTGTCGCAAGGTGCCATAGTTCTGTGAACATGAAGGCCACAGACAAGTACAGACAAGATTGAGAAAGGCCCCTAGGCCTTCGTGTCCTGGACATGAAATGGGACCCCTACCAAAACGTGTTATGTATCAGCTCTGTTAATCAAACTCAGCTGGGTCTACTCCTCTAACAAGCCACACCTGGTCCCCCTGGCTGCAATCCTGTCTCTGGCCTGAGTTACTTTAGTACAAGACCAAACTTTACTCTGATAAATTGTGATCTCATAGTTGATTCTTCTTATATTGCCTGATTTTTGGAATGTACCTCCTGCTACGTCTCCAAGAGGCGCCCAGACCAAACCAACACCAGCCTATCGTCTGTCAGGTACAGTATACTATCCCCATTTTGGAATTACCAAACTGTGGCTCAGTTGCTGACATGCACTAGCATATTAGCATAGCACATCACACATTAGCAGGCTAGGGCGCTAACGTGTTTGCGAGGGTTGTGTTAATGAACCCAGCAAACGGTAATGCAATATAGCATGCTCTTTCAAATGTGAGTCGATTGGCATCTTAAAATGCTAATTGACCCAGTTTATTTCTGCATATCAGTCTGTACCTCCCAGAGGGTTTTATTTTATGCCAAGTTATTCTAAATATGAAAATTATGTTTCAACAATATCAACGTTTGCCGTTTTTATGCGTTCCCAATCCAAGTGGGCTGCTCAGAAATGTTTGTTGGAATGGACATGCTTTTGTTTGAATAGAATCTCAGCCATTACAGATCAAAAGCTCAGACAAAGTAGAAGGAGGGCATAAACTAGCCTCTGGCAACTCAAAGGTTCTGGCTCACTGATGGACTGTGCATACAAAATGTTCCCAACAAAAATATCCCTGGCTTATCTTGTATCCCGGCATTGAACCGGAAAATGAAAATGGTCCCTTTTCAGAGGCAGCCAATCGCCAGGGACTTTTCTTTTCTTTGTTGACGCTAAGCGTAACTTTCAGCTTTATTCCAGCATCATTCCTGCACATGTCTGTCTGCTTCTGTGGCACACTTTGAGTGTGATGGCAGAAAAGGTTCTTTTCAACGGAAGATAGCCAACACTTTCTGAAACAATGGTGGCTGAGACTGCTCCTTACGCAATGCTGACAAAACAATGTGTATTTGGCCCTTTTGGTACAACTATGCTACACTTGGATTTAGTGTTTTTCATCTATTTAGTTTTTTGATAGGTGTTATGTTATTACTGAGACAACACCGTATTGATCTTGGCAGTGGTTCCTGACACCCATGAGATGGCTGGGCCAGAGTGAACAACCCTGTCCAGACCTAAAGGAGGTCCTCACCAACCTGTAGTGAGGATGGCACTATTCCTGTGGATGGTGTGGGGATGGCTTAACAAACGGTTAAACCCTCCACAACATATGAACGCACAACATTCATGGTGCTGTTCAATCAATACAATCAACTGATTGTACTGACTCAGAATATGGTGAATTGTTTAACCCTCAAACAAAAAGACTCTTTGTAATGCATGGAATTATTGATGGACATTGATCATGGTGCCCTCAAGGAAGCCATTTGACCCAAGTTGTCAGAGAACAAACACCAATTTGTTAGCAATGTTGACAATTCTTATGGATCATCACACACATTTCCCATGTGATTGTCACACACTCGATCAATCTCAGGATTCTTCTGACAAAAAATGTTGTTTACGTCCTATATGCAATAGACAGTTGTGTAAGATGAATGTGGTTTATTTTCTGTTTGTTGGTGGCACTTTTTCATTGAACGCCTTGAAGGAGTTGGTCACGGCACTGCAGCACAAGACCATGGCTGGACGTTGTGTACGCAACGCAGAGCCGCAGCGTGCAATGTGCTGGGCCTACATCATTTCCACAATAACCCTGAATCGACCAAGGTTTTGAAACCTTTAAGAACATAATAAACCCCATCCGTTGAACATGTTCCCATGGTGTGCCCCACACAATGCATTTACAAAGACGAGTGGTAACGACACATTTCTGCGTTGATTGGTGACTAGCATGCGACAGGCGGAAACAAGGGGGGCTTGTATCTATCGACACCGGGGATCAGTGCAGTGTGGGACTCTGCTGCGTGCTCCATATCTTATAATGTTGGATAATTGACGCATTGATTGCCCATATGTGTAAGCAAATTTGAATAACTTAACCCTGGCACTCTGTACATGTATGGATGGATGGATGGATTACACTCTGAGAGCTTTATCATTGGTTCCGAATATACGGTTGTGAATCATCAGTTGATTTGTATCTGAAATAAAAAAAATGGTTTACCTGATATTAGATTAGTTTTTGGGAAACTTAGACATTCTTGGTACATAAAATCATCATTGGTACAGTTTTGTACTTCAGTCATTTTCTATCAAAACGATAAGGGATAGTGCCTCATCTTGTGTCAACATGTCAACATGTGCACACACATAATCATCCATCTGCCATTTATATTTATATTGCTTACTTATAAGTCTGTTCATATTGTTTACCACCAGGGAACTACTCACCTTCAGGAGCAAGCCACAGAGAGGAGGATACAGCGACGTGCACTGAGGCATCAGCGTGCTGGAGGACCCACACCCTCCAGTGCCACATACCTCTGCCTCTCCTGTGGCAAAACCTGCGGATCCCACATCGGCCTGTACAGCCACATGGCTATGCACCGCCGCAACACACCACAATAAATGTCCATTCATTCAATTTGGGAGCAACATCATCGATGGACTGCCATAACTGTTTATACTGTCCATTCATATTGTTTATACTGTCCATACTGTGTCTTTTTTTGTACTTTTACTTTTACTTTATTTTATTCTATTTTAAAAAGTATTGTTGCACTCCTGTGTCACTTTTACATTTACATACTTGTATGCACATGACAAATAAAGAATGAAAGCAGTGACTATGTCAACTTCCCTTGTTGCATTAGCTCCAGCACAAGTCACAAGGGTGTACTATTCTTATACAGACCGACTACACACACCAAATGTTGGCGAGTCGCAACCTGCCCTGATACAATCAAATGTATCCGTGTTTTATCTCATTATCCAATTAGCTCTAATTGCGGGTCAAACCAGTTCTTTGACATCTCCATTTGTGCAGCCCCTACAAACAAAGACAAAGTTTATTGGATTGCAAATGCCTTGAGCTACAATGCATATTTCCATATGAAGTGGGACTGTAACTGGTGACTTCAAAGTCAGAAATGGTTGGTGGTTTTTTTGCTGATGTCTAGCCCAACCCGACATATGCTATTCCTGAACAAAGGCTTTTTCTCTCAGAAGACCTGCTGCCCGTCTCTCCCGTAGGGATGTCATTAAAGGGCCCTAGTGAGTTCTTTTATGAAATGGAAGACAAGGAAAAAACTTCTTTGTAATTAAAAACAAAAACGTGTTTAATCTCAGTGCATTTGGAGTCAATAATGTTGGGTGTGGATTTTCTGCAGGCAGTGACATCCACACTGAAATGCAATCCCTTTGTTGTAATTTATCTTTTACTAATGCAGATCCGGTGCCTTTGAGCAACGAACCAGTTATGGTAAAAACTTTTCTGCAAGCCCTGCACTTTAATCATATTCTCTGCTTAAATGAAAGCTCTTGAATTCTCTGTCTCTTATACCACTACTGAAATGTTTTACAATAATGGAGAAAGTTCTTTGACATTTCAATCGATTGGGCAGGTGTATGGAGTATATTTTACGGAGACCATGGCTGACCTCGCTCTTTCATGTTGTTCATTTCATTACAACTTTGTGTTGAATGCTGGATTATATGCTTTGAACGAATTACCGGAACCGTTAACATTACACAGGGGGGTGGGGGTGGGGGGGATTATTTGGTTTTCCAAAAGTGCACCGGGTATCACAAGGTCCCTCCTGTGTAATCCCAGAGTGTTTCTAAATTACATCTGCAGCTTTGGCAGCAAGTCTGTATGTGCAGCCACTGTTACAAACACTTGAATCTGCACAGTGCGCACACATCTTTATAAGTCTGCATGCATTCATCTCTCTCACTACCAAGCACACACACACACACACACACCGCCCACACCACCCAATTTATATCTGAGCTTTCTGACTTCCCCGCGGTCTCCTCTCGGCGACTTGAATCTTTATTCGCTCTAGTCGTTACTCCTATGTGGCTGATTTATATTCAGTCTCAACCACACGCCCTGTTACGGCGTGTCACATGAAAGGGGGAACATGGTGGATTTTAATCACTCGACTGGGTAACAGCATCCTTTCCCATCCGGTCCCTGTTTCTGTTCTGACCTTGTGGACAGCATTGGCTCGGACTGCAAAGAAACACTAAACACTACACTCTGAACTACGGTACTGTTCACACGCCAAACTGAGACAGACTCGTTTTGAATAGGTGAAATCTTTCCTCAGCTCCCCTAAGAAAAAACAGGATTTTTTCCGACCACTCCGCACTTCCAAGAACCTGTCACAGCACGCCCTCTCATGAAGGCTCTCTGTAGCTCTGTTGTTAAGAAGAGGTCCTCCACACCATACTTCACAGTATGCCAACCCTCAACTCAACCCCAGAATACCTGCCAGACATCCTGACCGCCCCATGACGCATCCCCACTCCCTGGAGCCCTGTGAACTCCTGCCCCAGTTTTCCGGATGTCCTTCAGGACAAATAAGACTCCATCTATGGAAAGGATCCAGTCTCACAAAGGATGCTGGGTGTTATCAGACAGCGTCCGATCAGCTCTGATCCCACCTTCTACTCTGAAAAAGCAATCTGTCTCTCACTTAGTGTGAGCTGTTTGCGCGATTGAACAGAGGACATGTTCCTCCCTGGGATGTCATTCCCATTCCCACTCTCTCTTGCTCCGACTCTCCACCTATTAGACGCTCCTGGGCATGCTCCCTGGCAAAATGTGTATGCCTGCAGGTTAGTCTGCTTCAAACCTCTTGCTTGCAGCCTCTCCTTGAATCAGAGCATGTCTAGATGCCTAGATGTCTGTCTGCCAGGCCTCTGTGTCAGGACAGAGCAGGCGCAGAGGCTGCCCTCATCCACACCACAGATGACCTCATCACAACGTTAATATCACATTAATGGCCTCAGTCCTTCTCAACCTCTCCAAATCCTGGACCACATGTTTGATGACCTCGATGTCAGCGGTGTACTTCGAACCAGTCCACCGCGGTGTACCCCCTCTATGTTTGGACCCCTCTTCCAAAATCGGCCAACAGCTGTCACATCAACTCTCCTATTAGGCTGACGATACCCATCTTCACTTCAGAGTTCATATCTGTTGCTCATGAGATATTGTTCTGCTAGATTGGGGATCATCCAGGGCTATCAATGGGTGCAACATCTGCTGCCCTTTCTGTAATGTGTGTCCCAGAACATGCAGAGATCCTCGCCTGGAGCCTCCATTCCCACTGCCAGCCCCCCCACCTCCCCAGCCACCAGGTGACAGGCTTGCACCTGGTGCTGTTGTAACGCTCGCTATAACAGGCGCAGTTATAACTGTCATTCCGTGTTTCTTCGTATTTCCTCAACATAGAAAGTGCCTTGTGGGGGGGGGGGGGGGGAATCGAAACCTTGGTAGCAAACAGGTTTAATATTTAAATTAAATTGGGTGCATTGCAATAAAACTGAAAAAATTTATATTACGCACACGCAAATGCATACACATTTTACGTTGATGTGTCATATCCCCACACACTGACTGTGTTGAAAAGTGCAAAGTAATATTGCAGTAAATAATAATATGAGATAATTACATCATTTAATGCATATGCATCATGCACACACACACACACACACACACACACACACACACATATAATCTCTCTCTGGTAATTGTAGACTGATTGTGGTTCTATCTCTACCACTGTATTGATTGGATGCCTGAGGGTCGTTCTTTTTAACGTGGACCATCGATCCTTCCATGGAGCCTGGAGGCTGTTGCCACTCATCAATCCTCTCAGCACTGCGACCCTCACGTGGGCAAGGGCACTTAATTGGCTGTGCTTGACCGCCTTACTCCCATGCTGCATTTACACCGCGACAAACTGGGGAACTAATTTGTCGCTGGTGCTGTGATTTGAACAAGGTGTTTCCCTGGCAGCTGGTTCATTGTTGTTGAATGGCTTCCAAACAAGTCTTTAGGATCTTCTTACAGCACCGGCCCACTTGTTGAGGATATTGGTTTTGTCTGAACGACGTGAAGGACGTGAAAATGCATCATCAACGTCAGACATGTTTGTTTGACAACAATCGCACAAATGGAACGTGTGTGTGGACACCTAAGAAGGTTGACCTACGATTTGACAGTTTATCTTGACCCAGCTGAAGGGAGACAGAAGTGATTTGACACGTGACTGTGACGTTGGATCCATGATTGGTCATTCATCTCTGTTCAAACTGTCTTCCTGACGGTGTCTATTAGACACTCGTTCAAATACGTGTCGTGGTGAAAGCTTCAAACTAGACACGTTAAGCATTAAGCAAATCTATTGTCTACAGTCGACCTTCACAGGTGGAGGGGAGGTCGCATCCCAGGATTCTTGGAGACTACTAAGAACCTGGATGCTCCAGTTGAATTATACACAAGTTACAGCTCCATGGCAACAGCTCTTTCCAGGAGGCCTTTTCATTATGATTGTTCTGATGACGGTTCTGATGACGAAAAGGATGGTGATTATGATAATGATGATTATAGCTATAATGGGAGTCACGTTTGACGGTAGATACAATTACAAGATGCATGACAGTTAAGTTGGCCTGCATTGTTATTGAGTATGACTGAGCGGCATGTGATTGGGAGATTCTTATTGGGCCCATGAGAGATAACGATTATTCAGAGTACTAAATAATTGGTTGATAGTCAAGTGCTTGAATTAACATTCTGGAAAATTAAAGGCAAACAAAAGTCAAACAGGGTGAAAATGTGTTGTTGGAATGGGTTGTTGGGTAATTTATTTTGCTACTGTATACATTTCATGTCAGGGAAGGCTTCCAATACCTCAAGGTCAAACAACACTTGCTGGTTAAGCATTACACAGCCTGCTACCTTTCCTCTTAATTAAAACAAAAGTCCTTCACTTTATCATGAGGCAAAAGGCAATTGCGAATGTATTTGTTGATAGATTAAATTGAGACAGCACATTTTGGGAATGGGCGATCCAAGGAAGCATCCCGGTCGCACTTTTAATATGACCTTGTCGTGATGTCAGCTAAATGGGTTGCTAAGTGTTTTGCGTCACAGACCTACGACTCACACACACTGTGAATGAATCATTCACGGTGCTCCCCAGTGCGCGCCGCACGCGCGCCATCCGTCACTGCAGTGCAGCGCTAGTCTGCACATAATTACTGGTTAGCGGAACGCGATCTGCTCGCTTCCTACGAGCGCTTGCTGGCATCCATCCTCGCGCACGTGTGCTGCTTGTGAGTGTGAAAATGTAAACACACAGACGGCAGGAGCAGAGTGTCATATGAGGTCATCCAAGCCGCCACGTTCGCGTATTAAGAGAGCTTCAGTTAAGCGAATTAGTCGAGCCAGCAAGCAATACAGAAAACACAATGAGGGAAGCGCTGTAGAGTTGAACGTTGAGACATGCTTGATTGGATTGTGGTCACCCGGGGCGTTTTTTCTCCCTGCCTGGTGAAAAGGCCTCCTCTCTCCTGAATCTTCTCCTGGCAGCGTTACAAATGGGGCAAGCGAAAAGACAATCAAAAGGAGTGAATGGGATTCAAACTGCCAGAGGCTCACATGTAATTAGGGAATCTAATGACAGCACACTGAAAGACAGTTAGCCGGAACATCCACAAGGTCTTTTTATTTATTTTTATTTTTTAAGAGAAACGTTCAAATGTCTGTACAACCAGCGTTCCATACAAAAATCTGAGTGTTGGGATCCAGCTCAGAGGACTCTGGCAATATACTGGGATATGCTTGGCCAGTATCATTTCATCTCAATCAATAAAAGATGTGCCCTGTGGCAAAAATTGTCTTGTATTTGCGGAACATGGACTAAATAAACAAAGAGATAAACGGACAGTGAGGGGATAGTGTAGTGGCAAGGGGCCCTGACGCCTGCCGAGATGGATTACTTGTCTGGCAGAGCACTGGGCCCAGGAGCCCAGCAGTGCTAGGGGCCCTTTGCTCAGAGCACGGTGCACGATGATGTCACAAATGTTTGGTTTACTGCCAAGCAAGTCAGATGTTTGAGCCGCACAAAAAGTAATTTACTGATTTGAAGATTTGATTCCTTCTCTGTAAAAAAGTTATCTGTAAGCTTCTTTGGTTTGAAATTGTTTCCGTAGCAACAGTCTGTTATTCATTATACTGTAGTGGCCTGCTATGCAGAAATCACAGGTGGCTGATTGCCATAATTGACCAATCATCACTTATTCAATAATTTATCTATAGAACATCTTTGACAGCACTAGTATGAAGGAGAACAACGTTTGGACATTACCAGATCGGTTGGTTTTCATGTTGCCAGAAGAAAATATACAGGATAAAGGGAATATCCTGTATACACACACAAAAATCCAACACACATATCCCCATTCCTTTTAATTGACTTGCCCCCCACCACGCACACACACACACATATTGTGAGCCCCCACCCCCCACCCCCACGGGTCACAGTCCACTGGGTCCCTGCTCGTCACCACCACACATTTAGTTCTACCACCGGGGGAGGGCGAGAGACAGAGAGAGGGAGAGAGCTATAGAGAGCGACGGAGACACTGGGGGGCATGAGAGAGACAAAGTGATAGAGAGAGAGAGAGCTGGATTTGTTGACAGTGAGAGGGAAAGATATATATAGATTGAGAATAACCACCTTCCTCCCCACATATCCTGAATAAATTACATTATTCAGCACTGGGGACGGAGCATTTGAATCTTGGGGGAGTTTTGTGGCAGTATGTGTCAATCATTCAATACATTTCACTTGACCTATGAGTAGAACGCGTAAGCCATGGACCTCCATGTGCCATCCTCAACATTTACTCACTTCTTGCTAATTTGTCCTGAGTCTACTTTAGGATTTCCCTTTCCCTCGCTCTGATTGGCTGTCTCACGGGCAGAAGCGACCCAAATCTGCACATCATACTTGAGAGGTATGTCAAATTGCTTGTTTGGTTTCCAGCAATGCAAATGTAATTTCCCCATGGAACCCACGGCGCCCCTGAGGAAACAGCCTGATGTACATACCAATGAGCTGACGGCTGGCGGTTACAGCCAACGTTAAGTTGTTCATAATTGGCACGGCCACAAGCAAGAATGGGGCTCAGGGTAATCACTGGTTGTTTCCCAGATTTGCATTAAAACTCAGGGGTGCATACAGTGCATGCTGTTCATGCCTTTTACTAATTTGGAGAGTCTGAAGTGACACTGTAGAAAGTACATACAGTGGCTAAGTGGAGGAAATTATTGAGCTGAATGAACCATTACGGTGGGTCATTAGCAGCGCTTCCCAGGAAAATGATGACCGGATTTAATGACCAGGTCCAAGTGAGACTCTTCGAAAGGGCAATTCTGTTACGGCTGTATTGCACTTTACACATTTTGGATGACTTTTATTGGTGTTAATGATACCGCTGCACGTTGCATAATGCTGAGTGTATGAGTTGACCCTATAGTAAGGAACATACAATGCAGGCCACTAATTGCTTCTTGTGATAACGAGCATGTTTCTACATGGATGTCTGTTTGTGTTTCTGCTCCATAACTAATGCTTCCAGCTGATAGCCAGCGAACCACCCCACCCTCCACCTCTCAACCCTCCCCTATACTTAACTTTTCCCCTTTACCCCCCCCTGTTTTCTCTTACGTCGCTGTGTCTCTCTCTCTCTTTCTCTCCCTCTCTCTCTCCCTCCCTCC
>JAOTIX010059644.1:0-13214 GCA_027123715.1 Gaidropsarus macrophthalmus
CGAGGTACCGGGTCTGGTGCGAGGTACCGGGTCTGGTACGAGGTACCGGGTCTGGTACGAGGTACCGGGTCTGGTATGAGGGCTTCCTGGTCCAACACTTTCAAGCTGGACATGCAGGTGAGCACTTGAAATGTTCTCTTGCGCATTACAGAATCCATCCTGATCTTCAGAACATTTCTGCATCCTTCTCAATGGACTTGTGTACTTTGCAACTATTTTTATCCAACAACGTTCCAGTAAATATAATCAAAGTGTTTTATGTTGGCAAATCAGTTCTCCAGCACAATACTATGACTCTTGGAGAAGGTTTTTATTTATGAATTAAAATAATCTACAACAGCTGACCTGGAGCAGAAGCCTACTGCACCCTGGACCAGTGATCCACCAGACTAAAACCTTGCTGCACCACCAGGATTGTCTTGTACTGTTTGTATTGTGTTGGTTTTGCTAGAACTGAAGAAAATAATTAAGTGTTTGAAAATAATCTGCAATTCAATTGCTTCAAGCGGAAGCTCTTGACCTTGTAGTGTAAGGAGTCAAATGCTGGGTGAGGTGACTCATGTGTTGCACTCTAGTGTGTCCTTTTGTATAATGTCCTTTACTAGAACCAAGAATTGGGTCTGGAATTTTTTTTCTGCTCACTAGAGCACCTAATAAATGCTGAATACTTATCCTGAACTGATGACTTGAAGGCTACTCACCAGAGAGATGGCTTAAATGGAAAATGGTGGCCTTAAAGCCCAGATTGGACTCTTGCTGGTCTTCAAAACTTTAGAGCCCTGAAACAGTCTGCTACTACTGGCATACTTGTTAATTTAGTATGCAGTACTACATACTGTTTTGAGTATGTAGTATGTGATTCTGAACACAGCCATAGTGAGGTTGCATGATCGGCTTCAGAGCATGAGTGTTGTATCTCTGATGACCACTGGGGGGCAGTCTCTGGCTTTCTAAAGTAAATCAAAAGTCAAATACTGTAACCATCATCGATACGCAGCAACTTGAGTTGATCTGAGCTCATCAGCCCCCAGGCTGCACAGCATTTATTCACTAGTAATGTCTATCAACTATTAAAAAAACATGGCTGGTATTTATATATTTTTAAGCCTATTAGGCTAGGAAAGCTGAAATTAATGAAGTTGATATGATCAGTGTATCCCTCTAGCCCGTTGGAGAGAATCAATTAAACTCTTGATCCCCATCACCAATTATAACACACGGTCGAGCGTCTGTGTGTCGTCTGGCTTTGTTGTTGTTTACCCCCGTTGCCTGGAGCCCACCCGCCCCAGCAGAGATCAGAGGAGCCCTGCTGCTTTGCGTCGCGTCTGCAAACACGATGAGCGGGATTAACCGGCACGACGCCCACCCGCCCCCTGTGGCGGGACGTGTTCGCTTGCGCTGATGTTGCGCAGCGATAGAGTCATCAAGGGTGCGAAATAGGCCGCGGTTAGTGCGCAAAATGTTGCGTAATGTTCGGGTGGCGTTCAAATTGGAACCAAGACGGGTTGAGAAGCAAGCTTGGGTGTCACGCAGAAGTCAAATGTGGCTTCCAACACAAGTTTTGCTTGGCTCAGCATCTATGTAGGCTACTCAGGAGGAATATGATAACTTTTTATTTGGGTACCTGGTATTATAAGGTACCATAGACTAATCATATGAATATGTGTGTGTGTGTATATATATATATATATATACACACACACAAATCTGCTTCTCTTAAATTCTAGACAACCACTATACTAACCCAACCACTATACTTGAGTAGTTCCATTATCCCTAGAATAACCCTAACCCTAACCCTAACCCTAACCCTAGAATTTAAATGTATTGATTAAAGCGTTCTTCCTATAGGCATCCTAGAAAGCAACTAACCCCAAGCTCCTTAACACTGTGTCTCTGAATTCACTGTAAATCATGTTAGGATTAAAACATTAGCTAATTCTAAAACAGTTAACGAAATGCCTCTGTTAGCCTGATGGACTCTGTATCAGAATACTGGGAATACTGCAGCGATCTCGACCCCCGTAAACAAATCCTCCATCTTCCAGAACTAAACTCTCATAACCTCAAACAGAGATTATAATCACACGCAAAGATTATAATCTTATCCTGGGATTAGGATTCTGAAAGTTAATCCGTTACAAAATATGACTTCTGTTTATGTTGGCTCCGGCCTGGAGTCCTAGTCATGGATGACAAGTTACGTAGATAAGTGAGGTGTGACGTTAAATCTAGAGAAATCACCCACATATTCTCACCCCTGACTCAATGACGTAGAGCACACTGGATGTACAACACAGTGTATATACGATATATATAACATGTTCAGCACCCACCCTGCCTCAACTCAATATGAATATATTAACTGAATAGGTTAAGCTCCAATGGACGTGCTCTGCACTTCCTACATACAGCATTACCCACAATGCACCCTGTTCACACAAGAGTTGAGTTTCCATTCAACTCTTCTCCTCTCTTCTGTTTGTGCACATATGCTCTGAGCTCCTCCCATCCCCTCTTGTCCTTGTCCGTCTCCTAGACTCCTCCTCTCCTCATCCCTCCACTACAACCCCTTCACCTCCACCTCTCTCTCTCTCTCTCTCTCTCTCTCTCTCTCTCTCTTTTTCCCTATTTCACTCACATTCTCCTTCTTGCTCCTCCATTTATTTAGGTTTTGTCTCTTTTCGTCTTATTCTCCCTCTCTGTCTCTCTCTCGCTCTCTTCCCCTCTTTCTCTCTCCCTCTCCCTCTTTTCTATCTCTCTCTCTTACCCTCTCTCTCTTTTTCTCTCTCACCCTCTTTCTCTCTCTCTCTCCCTCCCTCTCTCTCTCTCCCTCTCCAACCCTCTGTCTCTGTGTCTCTCTCTCTCCCTCTCTCTGTCTCTGTCTCACCCTCTCTCTCTGTCTCTCTCTCTCTCTCTCTCTGACACTCTTAAACTGTCACACCTCTCCGCTCTCTCCCCCTCTCCTCTCGTTTTCATTCCCTCCACTAACTGAGCTCTGTCTCCAGAAAGTCCAAAATGTCTGCTCTGTCCGTCCTCGTCCTCGCCTCACCTCCGTCTCTCAGCAGCATCCGGTCAGCCAGAGCCCCGTGGAGGACGTCAATTAAACTGACCGGCCGTCAGCCTCTGGTAGCGCAACCACACACGTCTCTACCGACATACGCACAACCAGCCACGTGTACGCAAACGCACACATACTTTAGCCTCAAACACTGAGCACACATCCCACATCCCACAATGGCCATTCATACACACACATACGCAATTCACATTGCAGGCATGTACACACACATATACATATACATATACACACCTCAACTACACACAAATCTGCCGGACCACCGCCACACACACACACACACACACACACAATGGCTGAGAGAGCCGTCATGCTCCAGTGAGATAAATATGAGGTTTGGATTGTGTGTGTCTGCATATGTGCATGTGTAGGGCTGAACGTACATTGGTCTTCTGCTCTAATTGCTTCTGGAAGAGGAGGGATAATGATGTTTTGATCCCCTAGCGTAGCATCCTGCTAGCATAATAGCCTGATAGCTTAGTGCCAGGCTTTTGTAGGGCCCTGCTAGTGTTACATTTAGAAAGCAAAGCATCCTGCTGCGGTTTCAACCTGTCAGTGGTGTAGAATGTTGCTATATAGCTTCCTGTTGGCACAGCACCACTGTAGCATAGCCTAGTATCTTGCTATATAGCTTCCTGCTAGCATAGCGGCCCACTAGCGTAGCCTAGTATCTCGCGATATAGCTTTCTGCTGGCATAGGGGCCCACTAGCGTAGCCTAGCATCTTGCTATATAGCTTCCTGCTGGCATAGCGGCCCACTAGCGTAGCCTAGCATCTTGCTATATAGCTTCCTGCTGGCAAGGCAAGGCAAGGCACGTTTATTTGTATAGCACATTTCAGCAGCAGGGCAATTCAATGTGCTTTACATACAAAAAAGCATTAGAATACAATAATCACTAGCGTAACCTAGCATCTTGCTAAATAGCTTCCTACTGGCACAGCGGCCCACTAGCGTAGCCTAGCATCTTGCTATATAGCTTCCTGCTGGCATAGCGGCCCACTAGCGTAGCCTAGTATCTCGCTCTATAGCTTCCTGCTGGCACAGCGCCCTGCTAGTGTAACCTAGCATTGTGTTTTATAGCGTCCTTCTACCACAGCGCCCTGCGAGTCTAGGCTTGTATCTTGCTATGTATTATTCTTATAGCCCAAACACCCAGACTTGGGACGCACAGTGGTGTGCTAGACCTGGCCAGATTTGTCGGTGACATCACTCTCTGTTAATTAGACAGACCCCCTGCTGACATTATAGACAAGCAAAATCATGGTGTAGTGTATCTGCGGGCGTGTGTCTTCACAGCTGCATGTGTACAAATGGGACAAAACTGCAAGGTCATGTGTATGCGTGTGTCTTTGTGTGTCTTTGTGTGTCTTTGAGTGTGTGTGTCCTAAGAATCCTCAGTACCCTCAGTGTTTTTGCAGGGATGTGTTATTGCAGATGTTGATCTTATTTGTGTGTAACTAAAACAGAAATCACATGACAATATGAACATTTGAGTCCAAATGTCCCCCATGTCTGAAAACAATGCATTCTGGGAAGCCAAGAGGACTTCAGGAGAGGATGAGGAGGTTTGAGAAGAGCAGTGACGGTGTGCCAGGGATTCTGCCATGGTTTGCATTCAAGCACGAGAAACCCTGTCGCAAACTATTAAACTATCACTACTAACGCGCCAGGCCTGAAAGCGTCCACATATTCTGATCCACCCAAAAACAGAGAACAAACGTTGAAGTTTTGATGCAGTCCACGTGGAATTCAGAAATTGAAAAATAACAGGTTGTCAGAACCAGAATCACACCCAGTACACTGAATGAAACAGACCTCGTAGTTAAACTAAAAATACACCACAGAGCTAAAACAGGTTCCCCCAAAAGCCTGACATTACCACAACGGGAATAGCTTGAAACAATGTGCACAAAACAAACTAAAGAGTAATTCCTTCAAAACGCAAAAAGCCCGGGTTGGAGCATTTTACTCCATCCTGTTTTGCTCTCAAGACATTTCTTTTCGAGCCCAAATGAGAGGTTTGGATAATTTGACGGCATGCGACATGATGACAACACCCGGTGATTGAAATCACGACCGTAAACCGGGGAACGGTCGCCGGTGGACAGAGGACAATAGCCCGACTAATGGTGTGGCCAAGCTGTCTTTCTGCTGAAATTGAAATGGCGCTCTTGTCATACATAATTCGTTTTTTCTTTTTATACGGCAGAGTAACGTTTATGTTGAACCAATCCCTCTTGTACACAAAGGAATGTTATATATCAACAGCGGCAGGTGTGGCAGCTTCAGTAATCATAGCGTGCATTTTTACCACCTTGTGGTGCTGTCTGACTGGTTCAGTTTAAATGCTGGGAGGAGGGGGGTGTGACTGTGTGACCTTGTGGTATCTAGTTTACGTCTTGTAATCCCGCTGTTGATTTGCAGATTGGAGTGTGTTTTGTGGTGTGTGTGTGTTTTTGTCTCGGGTTATGAGAGTGTGTGTCTGTGTGTTTGTGTGTGTGTTTGTTTGTGGCTGTGAGTTTGTGTGTGTGTGTGTTTTTGTCTCGGGTTATGAGAGTGTGTGTCTGTGTGTTTGTGTGTGCGTGTTTTTTTGTGGCTGTGAGAGTTTGTGTGTGTGTTTTTGTCTCTGGGTGTGAGAGTTTGTGAGTGTGCCTGTGCATGTGTATGTATGTGTGCGTAGGTTAAATGCTGCTCTACATATTTATCTGCAATGTCCTTCACCAGCGAGATTAGATTTAGCGTGATTAGTCATGATTATTCCATGTTTCATCTATTGATAACTTGCAGACACATGATCTGAATATAATTATCCCTTCAGAGCACCAGTAGCGTCGCATTTCAAACTGTTTTCCTGTGGGGAAAACGGAACGGCCCTCTTATTTCTGAGGTCACTGTGAAGCGGTCAAGGATTTGAATTATAACATCAGAAAGTGATGGGATATTTCCTGCCCAACTAAAACGAACAGGCCTCACCAGACTCCCTGGTCTGTCTGTCTCTCTGTCCATCTCTATTCCTCTGATCCGTCGTTTTTCTGCCTGATCCCACCGGTCTGTCTGTCTCTGTTGTTTTGTCTGATCTGCCCCTCTGTCTATCTGTCCAATGTGATCTTACAGGAATCCGTGGAATAACCACGGGTAACACTTAACTCAAAATCCGTGGTGGGAACACGGAATCACTGACATTTCTGTGAAACACACAGATTTCGTTTCGTAAAACACACAGATTTCGTTTTGTGAAACACACATGTATTTCACTCCAACTGAATGATACTCATATTCCGTGGCCCACACACGGATCCCCGTTTCAACAACTCAGTGCAGATTTCGCTCAATACAATACAACGGACGCTGACATTTCAGTGAAGGGTTAGGGTTAGTAGGGTAAGGGTTAGGGTTAGGGTTAGTTAATTACACACACAAGTGTCATTCACTTACATTGGAGCGAAATCCGTGTGCGTTTCATGGAAATGTCAGTGATTCCGTGGGCCCACCACAGATTTTGAGTTAAGCGTTACCCGTGGTTATTTCACGAATTCCTGTGAGACCAGGCTGATCTGTCCCATGTGTCTGTGTCTGTCTGACCGACCTGCCCCTCCGTCTGTCCGACCCGTCTGTGTGTCTGTCTGTATGACGCACCCTACCCTCTGTCTGTCTGTCTGTCTCACCTGTCTGTCAGTGTGGTTGTGCAGGCATACAGAGGGGACGGGATTGCCTATCGCGTTCACCATGTCCTCCGTCATGGCCCCCACCGCCTGGCAGACGGTGTGCCGGTTTAAAGGGGAAGCCTGGTGTTTGTTTGCCGCTCCTGTCGCTAAGGGGGCTCAGCCCAGACTCATCCTGCTGAACACCAGCGACTACAAACACAAGAAAAAGATGGAAGATGTGATTATGAAAATGCTGACCCACCAGAAGTCTCAGGGAGAGTTTGGGAAAATGTCACCCTGAGGTAGAATTATGTCAGGCTTACGAGCGGTTTCCTTTTGCGTTTTTTTGCACTGAATTATATTCCCTGTCAGTTGTGTCATTGCTCAAAGACGTCCTCCATTAGTGGGATGACCGTAACATGGGGAATAAAAATAAGCTTCCTTCAAACGGCGAGCTGTTCCTTATCCTGTTGTGTGGACATCAGGCTCACGGTCTCCATGACGATAAATTCCGATTGGCAGTCGCCGTAACCCCTGCATCAGAACAGAAACACAGTCAGCCTGAAACGCACCCCATTTCCAATAAGTTCCCAGCAGCCTGTCCCCTCAAAACAGAGCGCCCGCCCACACAAATTGAAAAAGAGTGTGTATTGTGAGGAAATTAATTCAGCAGACAAACCTGTCAGCAAAATCGACGTTGGTGTTGGTTTTAAAATAAACCATGGGTATTTCTGCCCGGGAACACGCTTGCTGGTTCATCTATAATGGCTTGTCGAGAGCAGGCGGCTCCAGGAAAACATGCAGCGGTTTCCAGCTGGGGTCTGGCGTGTCTGCAGCAGGTCTAGGAGGAGAGAGAGCAGCTTCTACCTGCTGCAGAGGGAGAATAGATGTGTCGTCCCCAGACAACAGGTTGATGCCCCCGTGAACATTGCAGTTCCCCATGCTGCCTTCAGACACCATTAAATATCTCTCTCTCTCTCTGTCTCTCTCTCTCTCTCTCTTTCGCCAGCCATCTCTCTTTTCCTTATGTATACAAGTTGTCTTTATCCATCTGCTTTCTCTCCATCTCTGTTTGCGATGGTTATCGTTCCGTATATCAGCTCCTGTCCTTCCCCCTCTTCCCCTCTCTCCATATGTGGGACATTTTCAACAGCAGAATGGAACGGCCAGCCATGACTGCGATTGCCAGTTTGTTGTGCATTAGACAATATAATAACTTCATTTATTCTATACTTCCTATTCTTCCCTTCATCTCCTCTCTACGTTCTTCCATCATGTGGGTCATGTACGTGAGGACGATCAGAAGATAAAATGTGCTCTCTTCTAATGTTTTATCCATTTCCCAAATCATAGCTGGGCCATTACAAAAAAAACCATTTGTCCTTGTTTTTGATTTCATGAACTGACCAGCCTCTGCCTGAACCTCTGCCCCATCTGTTCCTTCCTCTGCGAAGCTGTCGGTCAGGGGCTGCCCTTGTGAGGACCTCCACTCTCTGTAATTGCCTACATGTCTGCCAGATGTCCTCATATTGCCAGGAAATTGAGACTGTCACACCCCCACACACACACACACACACACATGTTTCTACTGCTTAGACGAATTGCAATAAAGATCCTCGATAAGTGGTCCTCATTTTGTCTTCCCAGATTTGAATGCATGCTCCTCTCAATTCTTTCGTTCTTCCCCTGAATCGTTTAACCATTTATTCCGTATGTTCAGGGGTATTTCGTAGGTGCAGGTCATTATGGAGCAGGTCGGTGGTTAAGAACATTGTGTTCTACCATCCCTACGGGTAAACTGGAGACCCTGCAGGGTGGAACCCACTACTTCAGCATTTCATTCTCACTCAACGTTCTACTGAGATGTTTATAGCTCTGAGCCGGAAGGCGTCTGGCTGCGTTCTCGTATGAACCAGGTTGAGGCGGACATGATCAGGCTGCTGAACGGGAGCCTCATCACAGATGATTAGCCCTCCATCACTGGAGGAGAAACTCATTTTGTCGCTGGGTCCCCAAAGGGACGGACACTAGCTCCCGTCTCCTGGTGTCTGATCATCACCTCAGACCCACGGAGCTCTCACACTTTGGTGGACCTCACAATAGTATTTTGGATTGTGTTTTTCTTCTCGAGATAGGTTGAATGGAAAATATAAAAAAATATGAATTTCATTCTCATACCTAAATCTTATTTCAACTTTGTTGTTTCTGCTCTGTTTTTGTGCTGCCATTTTCTGGAAGGATGAATTACTCCTCAGTGTCCTTCTCACCAATTCTTTTGTTTAGGACTTTGGGTAAGGGGGCGGGACCAGGGGGGGTGACCCATCAATCAAACATTTGGGAGGTCACCAATAGTTTCTGAAAGTCAGACTAACAACTATTTCAAGGATGAAAAGTGTTGACGTGGTGAAGTGGTGTCTTTATCAGTGCACATTATCCACGCTATTGGTCATTTTTAGTATTTACTGTATTAGCTGTCCTAAAAAGACAAGCATTCATACTCAGAAGCAGTCGTCTCCATTTTATTTGAATGTGCAATTTGTTCACGTAAGTCTTCATGATTATAAGCGGAGTGGTTTCATGGGATTCGTAGTTTCTGACCGCTGCTGTGTGTTACTGTGATGTCATAAGGTTTCCACAGCGTTACTATGACATCACAAGGATTCCACATCATTACTATGACATCACAAAGATTCCACATCATTACTATGACATCACAAGGTGTCCACACCATTACTATGACATCACAAGGTGTCCACACCATTACTATGACATCACATGGGTTCCACAGCGGTACTACGACGTCAAAATGATTCCATGCCACCTCTGTGACATCACCTGCGAAAATAAAATGTATTGATGCCAATGATAAATGCTTTGCATTGTGCGAAACATTAATTGGGACATCACAATAGCTTATTACCATGACTATGACATCACAAATGATATGTGATGAAATGATTCTGTTCCTGGCGGTGCAATCGTGATGTCACAAGGAAAAATGTACAATGAAACGGATGGGTCAAGACACTTTGGTGGGACTGTGGTAAAGGAAAGCTAGGTGGTGAATCTTTAAAGACCTTCAGCGTTCAGATCTGCTGATCACTAGTGACTCAACCATACACTGGTCTGGAGCTCAACCGCAAATGATCTACGGTCATAATTCTGTTACCAAACGTTATGACAATAAATTATAGTTCTCTTCTCCTCCTTGTTTATGCCACCGCTTGCCTGTCTCGTAAAACGCATGCATACAAATAAATAAACACGCACACACACACATCCCCCTATACACACACACACACTCCACTACACTAACGACGGTGTCCCTGTGGCAAATGCAAAAAGCAATAAAATAATGCACGCTCTGCAGCACTGCGAATAAAAGTCTCAGTGCTCCTGGTTGTTAGTGAACTCACCACAGTTCATATGTACCGCAGTGCTGGAACACTGGGGCCACTCAGAGGGCCTCGCACACACAGGTTTAAGGAATAAAAGGTCAATCAACAGAAGGCCATTGTTATACAACTGTAATATAAAGGCAGGGCAGGGTATAATAATAAATACGCAAGGCATTTGAGAGATTACATTGAAAGGCATTCAATGAAGGAAAGGCTAAAAGAGAGAATGTACACAAAGGGAACACCGACTTTAAACGGAGCCAAGGAGAAGAATTGCGAGCTAGAATGTTCCAGAATGGCTGAAAAGGTCACGTTGATTCGGTCATTTGTCAGCCTACACTTTAGCTCGCGCGTTGTTGTTCTTGTAATGGTTTATTTATTGTTATGGCGGTTGCCATGGCAGCGTAATTAATCTCCCTCTGTCCCTCGAGCTCGGAAGTGCCCGATATCGTGGAGGCGAGGCTGCTCCGAACGGGAAAGAGAAGAGATATCTCTGGTGGATTAATACCTCAGGGCAAGGGCTGCCATCTTTCTCTCCCACTCTCTCTCTTCAATCTCTCTATCCCACTCTCTCTCTCTCTCTTCCCCTCTTTCACTCACTTTCTCCTTCTTGCTCTTCCATTTGTTTGTCTTGTCTCTCTTCTCATTCTCCCTCACCTCCCTCCCCTCCTTCTCTCTCCATACTTGTCTGTCTGTCTGTCTGTCTCTCTCTCTCTCTCTCTGTCTCTGTCTCTCTCTCCATCTGTCTCTGTCGCTCTCTCTCGCTCTCTGTCTCTCTCTCTGTCTGTCTCTCTCTCTCTCCATCTGTCTCTGTCTCTCTCTCCTCGCTGGGGCGTGAATGCTGATCACCACGCTTGAGTCACCAGGTCATGTGATGAAAGCGAAGGCCTGTCGATTATCTCCGTCGGGAGTCAAGGTCGCCGTCTATCGATCAGCTAACACGTCAAGCTAACACGCAGCATGCTAATGGATCAGCCCTTAATGGACATCGCAGCGACCATAGACATCATCTGTACGTAGGCGGAACATTGAGCACTACTACCTACTGGCGCTGACAACAAATACGGCGGCCATCTTGGCCTTGGAGTGGTGATCCGCTGCACTCGCTGTAATGCGTTTGGATGGAGCAATGAACTCTCAGTGCATTTAATTCATCATACCTCACTGAATACCACTGATTTTCACATGTGTTTTGTCATACCTATGATAAAGGACACATCATTTGGCGTGCTTTACTGTTAAGCCAACTATAAATAATGAAACACGACGAACAACGTGTCCTTTATCATAGCTACACGTCTGACAAAAAGCGTAGGTGAAATTAACAGGGTGTTATTCCAGGGTGATACTGTTTATATGTAGCATATAAATGGATCCATGCCGGAACATTGTGGATTCACTTAAAAAGATGAGTGAGTAGGGTGCAGCAATCCCATTCCATCCATGCTCTTAATCTTCATCATCATCATCGTCATTCTATTCATCTCCTCCTCCCACTCAGCCACAACAGGATAGGGCATGGAGTTCCAGGGCCACAGGTTCAAGTCCCACTGCAAGGCACTGGAACGCTCCCCCGACTGAGCAATGACTCACATAGGCAACCACGTCTCCTCTCATCTGGCCTTCGAGAGGGACGTGCAACGCTTTGGAACAAAGAGAGAGGGAGAGGGAGAGACAGAGAGAGAGGGCGAGGGAGAGAGAGAGAAATGGACAAGATATAAAGCCAGGTAGATACAGGATATAGCCGATGATTTGCATTTGAGTAGAATAACCAATGTAAGAGATGAGATTCAACACTGAATACATTCGCTGTTCGGAGTGGACCGCAGTTCTATAACGCCTACCCTATATAATTTCTTAAGTGCTTTGCATTTCATGCCTCTCACACTCACCCCTTCACATTTCATCCCTTCACAATCGCACAATGGATTGTGGAGTGTCAGCCAGCGAGGGGCTACAACCACATTCTCAGCAGGGAGAAGTTACGAGTCGTGCTCAAGGACATCCAGACATCCGGGGGGCATCAAACCTGCGACCCGACTGTTGTCAGTCCTTGTGAACACTAATGTGTTCAGCCAGGGGATGAACAGTTCAACAGCTGCTCACTGATCTGTTGACAGACTTAGGCTACGTCCACACAGGAACGTTTTGAGGTGAAAACGATAAAAGACACGGCATCGTCATTTCGAGTGTCCTGAAACGATACTTTTTGAGAACAGGTCCCAGCATGGAAAGATCTGGCAATGCCGCCTCTGTGTTGCCGTGTAGACAGAACTGCTACTTTTTGGAAACGATGACGTCATCGCCCCGTCCACTATAGTAGACGATGGTCTTATTCTACAGTTTGGGTGTGTCTGTTTACAGCGCCACCTGTAGGTGTGGCATATGTATTACATCATTTTCACAACGGTGTCGTTGAACATTTAGGAGTGTGTGGACACATTTTTTTTGTCATCCCTCAAAAAACAAAACAGGAACGTTCCCGTGAGGACGTAGCCTTACAAGAGGAACATGGCGGTGGAGGCTTTGCTAGCTAAACACAGAGGACAGCTCGCTAACCTGCGTGTCAACATGAGTAAGGCCAAGGCGGTAGTGAGGTAGTGAGCAGCACAGCTGCGACTGTAGCATCATAGCAGATGAGAAGGTAACAACAGCAGGGTGGCAAATCACACCGCTGGGTTAAGCTGCCCCTGGGGCAGATGAACGAGGTAGAAATGTTCTGGGGGGGGGGACCTGAGTCCCTGTAGCAGGAGGCTCAGTCGAGGTGATTAGAGAGCATGCCTCACCTGCAGGCAGGAAGTGACCTCAGAGACCCAGCAGTAGCAAGTGTGTGTGTGTGGGTGGGGGAGGGGGGGGGCGGCATGGTCTGATTGGACTGCAGGACAACAGGCTGAGTAACAAACTCCAGCAGCCAATAGAAAACCGGCCGTGGTTTCCAGGCAGGAGGGGGTGTCTTACCAGCAGGGGATTGGAGGGGGAGGAGGTCAGTCGTAGTGTGTGTGTGTGTGTGTGTGCGTGTGTGTGTGTGTGTGTGTGTAATGAGGACATGGTGATAACGAGTGTGAGGCGTAATGGGGACATCTGAGTACCGC
>JAOTIX010061515.1:0-13167 GCA_027123715.1 Gaidropsarus macrophthalmus
GTGTGTGTGTGTGTGTGTGTGTGTGTGTGTGTGTGTGTGTGTGTGTGTGTGTGTGTGTGTGTGCGCGCGCGTGCGTGCAGTGGTGAATGTACCTACTTTTTTTTACTTTTTCCTTAAGTTACTTGGTCAGATTTATTTCAACACATTACTTTACACACATTTATAGATGCAGGCACTCACAAACACACACATGCACACACAAAAACATTTCAGAAATGTAAGGAGAACAATATAGTGCTTAGTGACGTGATAGTCAGTTATAGTTGGTAAAAAGTTAGTAATAGTTAGTTATTATACTAAGTAACTGTAAGTTATAGTAACTAACTGTTTTGCAAATGTCCACCATTTTGAAATCCATACCGGAGCAAAACAAGGACTTCTGGGCAAAGTTAAAATTGCAACTACAACACATTTTTACAGCACAGAAACATTTTAATGATTTATTTCCGCACAAAACATCTTTTGACGGCTGCCACAGGCATGAGAAACAGACAGACGCACAGGGAGGGATATTTCCTCCTTCTTCTTCAATTAGCACAGGGCCCTTTAAGGCAGGGCTGAAAGGCAGGCGACATGTGGCCGTGACAGAGAGGAGCATATGGCATCTGCTTGAGAGGAGAACTCAATGCAGGCTCGGAGTACTGGCAGGACCGCCTCGCTGGCACCGGCATGCTGTCAGAGATTCTGTTGGACCGCTTGTAAACGGCGCATCGCAGCCAATGTGAGTCATTATGAGTGCAGCTCTCTCTCTCTCTTTCTATCTCTCTCTCTATCTCCCTCCACCTCCGTCCCCCTCTCTCTTTTACACTGATTATCCAGCCAGGACCGTTTTTTATCAGATCCCGGTCCAAACCACCCATCCAAGGACAGAGGTCTTTGCTAACTTGGCAAATGAGCGGAAAATAAGCGAAGTATTCATTGAGAAAACGATTTTTTCTCTACGTGTTTAAAGGTGAGAAGGTAGCACCGCCTCGTGAAGGGTGAAGGCGGTGCTCGGTTTCTACATAGGACATGCTGTCTTTGAGCTGTATTCCTGAAGTTTGGAAGCAAAGTGCTTTCATGGACTGCTTCCCGTTGTGCCTGAAGAGCCGAGATAATCGTATTACACTCGGGTCCTCGCAAATAAATAAGTAATGCGGGCTAATTTGCGTATGGCTTCCACACTGCTAGCCTTGTTATTCGTTTTTATCTACTGCGGACCACGGACAATTAGGACGGCATTAAGTGGAGACTCTCGCAGCAGAGGGTGAGGGCCGTTTGCGACGTGCCAGATGAGTGTACATGTTTGTTTCAGTAATTAACAAGCTATTGCTATTTGAAATCCTGCCGCTTACAACCTCACCAACGGCCCATGCTTACTCTGCTGGAAAATAGCCTCGCCGTCGGAGGCTGCAGTCAGTGAACTGGGACGGCGAAATGTTGCGTTCCGTCTTTAGAACAAGACCGAGTGTGTCTGGAGGATGTTGTTTGTTTGGTTTTTTGTACACCGAGACCAGACATGGACCGTCTACTGAGCACGCTCCACTGTCTGCACACACAAACACACACGTACACACACACACATGCACACACACAGATACATACACACAGACACACACGTACACACATGCACACACACATGCATATACACACACACATACATACATACATACACACCCCGATGGGCAGACACATTTGAAATCATCATTGTCGATTTGAACTGTCACCATTTACACAATTAGTGCTATGCTCGACAGCTCGGATCTGCAACCACCAATCAACACCCAGTATGATGATCGCCTGTCCCTCTGCCCACCACAGTTGCTTCACCATAACTTCCACTCTTTCAGTCAGACTCTCATTACCACAGATCATTTCAGATCCATTAGTTTCTCTTTGTTCAGTGTCACGAGCACAATGATACCTTAACCCAACATGGATGCCCTCCATCACAAAGTAATGATGGGCTTCTGGAGAGACCCAAGATCACATCCAGACACACAGAACCGGACATGAAACAAGCGACAACAGACCCTGCTCCTGTCTGTATTGTCAATTATAAGTGAATATATGCAAATGGTCAGAGCTGTCGCTCCCCATATGCAGAGCGCATAGAGCCCCAAGTACCTTTTTTACATGTTTACATTGCAGAACATATAGAAATTAGTTATTCACATGCCCACCGTTGTTGTTAATCAATTGTGTATGATAAATGGCACAGCCTTCAAAGTTCTTGTGACGCTCGTCTTTTCGCTTTGGAGTTCGCTCTGTAGCCTTTTGCCTGAAGTGGCCGTATTTAGCCTGCTTTATTCATCTGTGAATGTTGAGGCATAAATAATAATGAGATGACGGGATGGGGGGGGGCTCTCTGACCATTTATGCTTAGGGCCCCCAAAAGCTTAGCAGTGGCCCTGCAAACGGTGCTCCACTAGGAGGACGGTTGACTAAGACAGGATACATAGTAGGATCAGACAGGACTGCTGCATGATGGGATACCAGAGCTGTTGATGTTCAGTACGGTACCCAGTACAGCAGTGTACAGGCAGTGTACTGCAGTGCACAGCACGTGCCACCAGAGGTCAGGTCGGCCCTCTTGTGAAATCAACCAGCTGACCTGAGAACGAGGGGCTGTGGTTAAACGCACACATGAAGGAATGTCTCACCGTCGGTCCAGACTACTTTGGAACGTCACGCAGACGGACGACGATGGGCGAAGCAGAGCCACTCAGCAAGTCGTGAGGACCATTTTATTAAAGATAGCTCTGGCAATAAACAATGAAGCCTGTCCAACCATTGAAGCTTCAAGTACAGCCGCCATAAATGTTCAAACAGTGACCTCTCCACTCAGAGCCAGCGAACCCACAAGCCGGCAACTAACCAACGATAAAGTGCTTCTGCTGAATCTAACTCAAAAGAAGATAGGGCTGAATAAAACGGTCTTTGAAACACTAGCCTCCAAAGGAGTTCCAGTAACTTGAACCAGATGCTCAGAGACGGGCGACACTGAGTGACATGTTCTGAGCGAGATCATGGTCACCAAAATTATAATCATAAATGCACCAAATCATAATTTGACTCATGTTACATATCAAAACACCACACACACAGGTGGTACGGGGGATTTACTTCTTGAAAGAGACAAACATTAAAAGATATGACAGATAGTTGAAAATGTTCCCAGTATTGTTGTTGATGTTGTTGTTGAAAGCTACAATAATATTTTATAGCTTGTTATTATTTCAAAATGAGTTTTCTCTTGAGCGGTTCATCATTTGCGTTTCCCCTTGTAATATTTATTATTCATGTTTTGGTTGGTATTTGTTCGCTAACTCAACACAATGGGCACAGAAATAGGAATCACACATGCAACCAAAACAACAACAGTGGTTGCACACTAAATGGAAACTTCCAGATAAATGAACGTGACATAACGTTGCTGGCCTGCGGTCACGTGTCGATCCAAAGGAGACCTATAGTGGGAGAGCGTTTATATGTTGCCTGGCAACGGTCCACGGCACGCCCAGTCCAGCGGTGGAGCTGTTGGGATTGGTGGAGCTGTTGGGATTGGTGTAGCCAAACGATGGCCGGAGCCCGTGTCACTGTGGGTGGTCGGGCCTGCGGACCCCTGGGTGAGATCGGGTCGACCCGGGGTTAAACCCGTCTCAATGGTGAGGACACGATGTCCGACCCCTTCACCCCAAAATATGTGCCTCACATCTCAAAAGAGAAACTCATTATGATCCACATTTTATTTTTCTTTCAAGCTTCATTCAAGAAAACATAAACCCATTTAAGACTCCACGATGCAAAATGTCGGTCGAGTGGTTTTTGCATCAAAATTATAAAACAAATACATGGGAGTCTGACAAACGCTGAGATTAAGGGGGCTTATCGCCATCACTGGCTGAGAATATCAACGTGCTTTGAGAGTTGAACGAGCGACGCTGTGAAGGCTGACCTTCTGACCTCCCACGAGCGCCAGCACCACGGGAAACTAAACGCCTCTCTGCTTGTCATTAACAACACGCGCTCTGTATCTGCTGTCATCAAAATAAAGCCAGCCCAACACGCACACACACACGGGCACACACACACACACACACATCACATGCCCAGTTAAGTAATCTCCAAACAATGCTGTGTGAATATTTCCCTCTGAAATCCTTTGCTTAGAATTTGGTTGGGGAAGAGTCAGCAGGGAACGATAGTGACAGGTGGAGAGACAGAGAGAGGGAGAGAGGGAGGGAGGGAGAGAAAGAGAGAGACGAGATGAAGGGGGAGAGGAGAGAGGAGCCGGCCAACTCCTGCTCGGTCCTCTTTGAGGGATGCGGGGTCGGCTGAAGACCAACTCAGGTTCGTCTGCAAATCCCTTTTGCATTCGCTGTGTGTGCATTTGTGCAAAGCATCGAGGTTTGCGTGTGTGTGTGTGTGTGTGTGTGTGTGTGTGTGTGGTTGTGTGTGTGTGTGCGTGCCTGCATGTTCCATGTATAATATCTGCATTCATATGCTCTCTTTTGTTCCGTTTCACTTTTCATACAAACTCTGGATTATTGTCCGTGCGTTTTATTTCCGGCATCCCATCTGGTGTGAACACTGGCTCTAATCTGGCTCTCCCTCGTTTCCCACCAAATTGAAGTAAAACTACATCAGGTTCAAATTAAGTTAGCAAAATCCCCCCCGCTAATAAGATTAAAGCCGTTTCAACCAGGAAATAAAGACAGAACAGACGTGCGCCACTTGTTCTTACGGACGAGGCTGAAGACAGCTTGACAGAGACGTGTCTTCTTTATGATGTCCTCAGGTGTGCTGTCTCCTAACGCCCCTCCCAACGCCTCCGTCCTCTGCCCTCTGACGAGCCTTCACCGCGTCACCACCGCACGGAGCCTCATCGCACTGTTCATCCTCTGGTTCAACCCCCTCACCTCCGGTGGCTCTCGTCCTCTGCTGGTTGTGTTCCTCTGTGGTGTTTGTAGTCGACGGCCCGTCCTCTGAGACGAGAGGCAGCGTCTGCATCTGCGGATCCTCCTTCAGGTGAACCGAGTGTGTGTGAGGCGGCGCCTCGCAGGCCGCTGGAGGACGTTTAGAAGTCAAACAGGACTAAAGACGCAGCAGCAGTGGACTCAGATCTTCATCCTTGTGAACTCAGGCACGCACACGCACACACAAGCACACACACACACACGCACACACACGCACAAGCACACACACATAAGCACACACACAGACACATATACACTCTTCAAAGAGGGAGAATCCCAGAAGGCACATAGAGAAAACAAAGAGATGTGATGTGCTTGCATCTCTTTCTTAATCTCTCTCTCTTTCTCTATGTTGTCTGTCTGTCTCTCTCCTTCCCTCTCTTTCTCTCATTCTCTATGTATGTATGTCTCTCTCCTCCCCCCTCTCTCTCTCTCTCTCTCTCTCTCTCTCTCTCTCTCTCTCTCTCTCTCTCTCTCTCTCTCTCTCTCTCTCTCTTCTTTATCTCTCTCTCTTCTTTATCTCTCTCTCAATGTCTGTATGTCTCTCTTTCTCTCCCCTCTGTCTGTCTCTCTGTGTGTATATGTCATGAATCTATTGTTTTTATTATTTCTGTATGAACTGTAAAACTGTTACTGAATCCACGATACTGGGTGGGTTGACTGCAGAAAATATGTCTGGAGTCACAGCACCATCTTCTGGGAATGGAAGCATGAAAAACCTTGTATCTTGCAACCTGAACACGATGAGAGGAATAGATAATCCAAATCCATAACTCGCTTCTCATCAACATTTAATTTCTTATGCATTTACGTTAAAACAGTCAAATACGTTGCATTTTTATGGCTTTAGTAGTAAAATGATCAAGAACCTTGAGAATTACGGCACATACTATATGTTGTGTGCCGACACAATGTCTTCTATAAGACTTGTGAGAAAATAATAACATGGAGAGAAATATTTTCATTGATTATACCTATTTGCGAATATTGAGAGAATATGATTTGAGTTGGGAGATGTTTGGTGATTCTGTGTTGTAATGGAATGAAGACATCACAAGATGGCAACAGAGAGCCGTGTATGATCGAGAATCACTTTGGATAAACGAGAACGCGTTTTCTGCATCCCTTACTGCCAGATTGCAGTGTTCATATTCATCTTTAATCTCAAGGCTCAGTGATGGACAGAGTGGTCCCGTGCCTTACTATTGCATATCCTTGCATCTCCCACCGCAACCCAACGAAAAGTGAAACTCACTCACTTTTCATTCTTCCTCCTTCTAGTCTCGAGTTTCTCAGCCAATCAGAGCGTTCCTTCTTATTAGAGCTTAATTAAAGTCACCTGTGTCGCGCACCTCCTATATAACGCACATGCGTAGTGGTGGGTGCTGAAGTGCGGCCGGGACAAGGCAGTCTCTGAAGAAGGACATGAAGGGCCGTGGTTTCAGGTACTTTGAACAAACCCAACGACCATGGTGGCATGGAACAACTGCTTCCTCAACAAGTCACCGGTGAGTACCATTTTATTATATGACTCGTGGTGGGAAGTGTTTGTATTTGAGATTCAGTTTAGCCCTTCATCGACCTACTTTAAAAGCACATGGTTTTAGTCTTTAGTTTTTGGTATCATGGTTTTTATGTAAATTAGTGAATGATGTCCAACCTGTCTTAGTGGTGGTCTGTAGTAGTTTTTAATATCTTGTTAGTGTTGATCTGTAGTAGTCATTTTAATGTTATCTTGATGGTGTTTGTCTGTACAAGTGATTCTTATCTGTTGTGACACCTGATTTATGGGGGGGCCCCCTTTGGGGCCCCTCTGCCGAAGGTATGCTCATTTGTTTGATCTGCTCAGTACTCTAGGAACCCTAGCAAACACTGTAGGGAAACTGGCAAATTGAAGTAATGTTGGGTTTGCCAGCGCCCTCTCTAGGAGGAGCTGGGGTAACACTAGTAGTATCATGCTCTGTCGTACGGTCATCTGGTTAGTCTCCCACCATCTGTGGGTTGGTAATATCAGGGGTACCTCACCTGTCTGACCTACAGAATGGCTGCTGTAAGGGTGCCTACAGGCCAGCCCCAGTTTGACTTCTCCCCCAAAGGGTGAAGGTCTAAAAGATCTGAGGGTCCAGATAAGAATGGGGTTAGTCTGCTGAGGTCCCTGGTCTGTTGCGAGGTTCCTGGTCTGAGGTCCTGGGTCTGGTACGAGGGCTTCCTGGTCCAGCACTTTCAAGCTGGACATGCAGGTGAGCAGATAAATTGTTCTCTTGCACATTACAGGTGCCTCCTGATATTCAGAACTCTTCTGCAAGCGTCTTATGAGCTTGCAAACTTTGAACAACGTTCCAGTCATTTTCATTGAATTGTTTTTAGGTTGCCATGTAAATTGTCCAGCACAAAACTATGACTCTTGGAGGTTTTTGTATATGAAATTATTCCACAACAGTTGTCATGCGTTGTACCAGAAACCTGCCGCACCAGGACCAGTGACCCACCGGACCAGAAACTTGTCCAACCTGGAAATGTACACCATTCTCTTGGACTGATCATTTTCATTGGTTGCTAGACCTGAGGAAGATGATTATTAAAGTGTTTGAAAATACAGTCTGAAAAATTCCATTTGCTTTGAGTGCAAGTTCTTCACCTTGTAGTGCAAGGAGTCAAATGTGTCTGAGGTGACTCGTGTGTTGCAGCTCTAGCTTGTGTATAATGTCCTATACTAGAAGTAAGCATTGGTATGGAACCTTTTCTGCTTCTCACTAGAGGGACTAGCAAAGGCTGAATACTTATCCTGAATTGATTTAACTTGAAAGCTATTCACCAGAGACGTGGCTTAAAGGGAAAATGGTGACTAGCTTGGTTGCTATATAAACGGGTCCATTATGACGGCTAGACTAATGTGATCCACTTGGCCATTTTCCCCCCACAACCAATTACAAGTTATCCTGGAATATATTTTAGTGGGAGAGATGCACAAAAACATGAGTAATCTTTGCAAACTGTCACTTTATCCCCATCTCAATCCATTCCTCTTACACATTGGGTTTGCCAACATTGTTTTGCTATTACTTTATTGTAATATTCACTCATTCATTTGATAAACCTGTGAACACTTGATTTTGTTTACTACTTGTTAAGGATTAGCGCAGATAAACTAGACACACACGCAAGTTCTTGATAATTGGCAAAAATAAGAGAATTTTCAGTAGTTGGAGTTAATATTTTATTTTCCAGTGCAGCTGTTTGAAAACGAAAGGGAAAGAAAAGCATCCTGCATAGTCAAGACAGCATCATGAGCAACATGGATACAGGTGTACAGCAGCAGCTTCACATATACTGAAAGACAGATCTGGTTTTGGTACGTGGGACTGCATACGTGGAAAGGGTGTGTTTCATGGACTGTGGTGAGAGAAAATTGTAAACAGAAGTCCATTTGTTTAACTGCTGAGTTAAGAACGACACGGTTTCACTCCAAGATAGTTGTTATATCGATGGAATTCTATGGATATCAGTGGTTACGTTCGGCTGATGCTCCAAATGTGTAAATACGACGTAGGTATTGGTTAAAATACAGACCTGTGGTGGTCAGTGAGGTTAATGTAAGTCTGTGCTTATAATTCAAACTCTTATATGGAAATTTCCTCTACAGTTGACCATACGTGTAATACGGAATAATACGGTCATGCAATGTGTTCTTATGATAATACGACAGAACTTGAGGCATGATAAAAAGGTATTCGTCGTACACATGGATCTAAGCTTCATAGTTCAGGTGAACCTCCTCCCGTACAGTCGTTTGGGGCAGTTAATACGGTGTGAAACAGAGGTCATCAGGCCTGTACTCCGATAGGGTTTGGAATGTGGGAAGTAGACTGGGAGTGTCACACCTGCTGTGCTTTGGCAGTGAGAGCTTCTGCCGCCATAGGGGACTGTAGGTCCTATGGTTTTCAATAGCAGCGTACTGGTGTGACATCATCTATGGACGCTAGTTCAGTGTACTTGCGTGAACAATAGTATTAGGTTAATATTTCATTAGCTGTAGTTATTAGGATAGCAGAGCAGAGCGGACTTCTTGCTGACTTCTTGAAGTGTGGTAGCTTCAGTAGTTTGATTTACCTCATTACAATGTCACAGTTGGTTTCACTTGGCTAGAAAATGTTGACATTTATTTATGTTTTTTTGTTATTTTATTTTAATTATTTAGATTTTTTAGTATGCTCTGTGATATATTGGTAAAATGCTGGAATGAGCATGTAAATAAATGATCTATAGGGAATTAATATATATGTGTTTGTAATCCCACAATTCATGACCTTATTTACCAATACGAAATAATGTCAACACTGAAATAATCTCTTGTGAGAAAGGTGTAAACATTGAATGAATCATATGAAACAACTATCAAAAGCACTTGCTTAGGCCATGTTGGCCTTCTCGAAAATGTAAACAAAACCTATTGTGAGTAGGGGTCCATGGTCAAAGAGGGGTCAGGGGTCATAGAGAACAGTTATTACTGCACCTGCTCATTTGAATTTAGTTCTCAACAAAGTTTTATGCAATTCTTGAAACGGGAATTGTCGTGTTGTGAGTTATTTAGCTGCCAGACTGAAGTCGTCAGGGGCGAGGGGCGATTCCAGGTCATGTGACATGGCCTCCCGCCGCACCACTGTAACAAGTGAGCCTGGCGTGTACTCGTATTAATATCGGCAGACCATCAGCTCATTTCACAGTTCATGCTCGCATGCAGGAGAAAAGTGCAAGAATAAATGTGTGTATATGTCAAACAGTAATGCATCGAGTATATATGGGTGTAGGGGGTAGCGGGTTGAATCCAGTTACAAACTAGACTGAAATATCCCACTTGGGATTTGAGGTTGAATTCCCTTTTTTGGTTATTTTTTTTAGAGATATTATTTTGCACTCCTACTCGGATAAATGTTGGAGACAGACCATAATGTTTACTGTAGCAACTGCTTGGATGGAGGGAACAGGTATGTAATTGGGAGAGATGCAACAACACAGGCTCAGTGTAGTTGAAGTTAGAAATGGAAATGGAAATAGAAAGATACAAAATAATACAAATCTGAACAACGTTAAAAGTGAACCGAACACAAACCAACACAATGGCCTTCAGTCTCATACATCTTTGGAAGATTAAACACGCGCATCGTAAATGGGGAAATAGTGTAACTCGGCCTTTGTGTGTGTGTGTAGGGGGGGGGGGTGCTTGGTTGAAATATAAACACCTGGTCAATATACAAAAATAAACCCATTTTAAGTTTGCAATAAAGTGTAAATGTGTCAACACAAAATTTACGTCACACTTACGTTTACTTCAAATAACTTCAAATGGTGTTGGAAGCATTCTGATTGGATTCTCCTGAGTTCTTCTGCAATGTATTAGTGTTGTGGTCAATAATTCAAATATATATTATAGATATATTAATACAATACGATTTCGGAAATGCCAATAATCCTAGGCTGAGTAGCCTGTTCTAAGGAGGCCATCCATTGCTATTGAAGCTGTCTAATTTCATGGCTAGTTTAACACTTACATTCGTTGACATGTGGATACATTGTTGTATGTGCAAAGACCAGACGTCATAGCTCCGTCGCAATACCTTAAAGTGCAATCCAACGGGATATTTCATTATTAGAAGACTTAAACTGAATGCAAAAATGGGATGAGTGCTCTTTAGTGTCAGCCAGCAGCAGTGTTTCCAAAATGCTATTTGACAAACAATACTTTTGTACGAAAATAAAATGCATTAAAGCAACCTCCGGTAAGAGAATACACAGACGCAGTTTGAACCGCGCTGTTGTGTACGTGGGTGTGCAGTATCATAGAGGGGGTTCCCAATTGCAGGAACTTGGATCAAATACTTTCAAGTACGGTTAGACGTGCAGATTATGCAAATCATTCAAAGTACTACATTCATGCCAAAACAAAAGGTGAAAGCTGAACAGTTGGGGCCTCGCCACTAGGGGGCAGGAAGTGGACCTCTTTCGCCTTAATTTGGCTGCTGAGAACTTTGGCAGAGACAGTGGACAGCAGCAAAGTAAAAGATAATGTTCCCACTCATGGAAGCTATGGTTACCAGAAACAGAGACGTGTCTCCTCCACAATAGAGAAGTCGCATATACAGTCAGTCTGTCTGTCTGTTGAATGGTCAATGGACATGTTGACCATAGTATAAGTAATGATGACTTACATAAACCATGACGCCTTTGTCTTATGTACCACATTGATGAGCCCATAAAGAACCCATGAATGGTGATCTAGCGACAGTAATGTAGTTCAACGGCTTACATTATGACTTTTGAAAAGTAGACGATACCTGTTTTTTCTTTTTCTAAATACTAAAACAGCGTTTCATGGTAGCAGAGCAAAATAGGAATCAATATATTGTGTATGTAAAATACATCCTTTACATATAAGACACCAAAACATCTAATATATCTATAATCTATCAGTTGATGTTATTTTCATACTCAAACTTTATCTACCACGATAAAAACAAAAACAAAAACATTATCAATCTGCATTGCTTTCTTGGTATTAAGACCAGTAAACACGCAACGTTTTACGACTTTTGAACGTCCAGCCCAAAAAGGGTGAACAGAAACATTTTGGAAATGGTAGATTTAACTAGTACTACCGTGTCAACGGCTTGTTTACGGCTAACTTTCAGGTGCATAAATGTAGACGGTGAATTTGGTGAGTGCAGCCACCGCGATTGAGCTAACTGGTTAACGATGGCTAACCGTCCCTGTGAACTGCCCAGTGGGTGGGAGACGGAGTTGTTGAAGCTATGACGGTTGTCTTTAAAAATGCATGCGGTGAATCACTCAAGCCCCACCCTGGCAGTCGTCTCATCTGCGTTGAGGAGGTACATTTTCTGGACAGAGTTTAGCCGGGTGATGGGGTTAGTAAGACAATCGATTGATCTAATGTGTCGATTAGAGATGATGGGGTTGGATCACGCATGGGGGTTTTGTCGTAATGACAGACGGGGGATGTCGGACACGATCAGACATTCAAATGTTAATTCCGAAAATTATGCACACATGCTCAAAATGCAGTTATTACCGTCATCAGACACAGCGTGATGTCAGTCCATTCGTCCAGGTGGAGAGGTGGGCGGGGTTTTCTCGGGCATTGTGGCTGATTGGTTAATCTTTAGTTTGTATTGCGGTGAACTCTTTTTTTGGTTTATCAAAAAGACACCTGTGTTTTTCCTACGGGAAGTGATTTTCTTATCTAAAGCAAAAGGAACTAAAAGTTCCGCAGAAGTGAATCTATTAGTTTGCGTCAAGAAGCACAATTGTTAGACCTGCTAGCCCCTGCCAGCTCAAAAAACGCTTCCTATTTATTATTACAAATGTGACTAAGAAGTCTTTGAACCCAGTGAGTAGACAAGGGGTTTTTTTTGGTCCATTTGCCCTCCTGGGCAAATACTGGACCCCTGGTAAACATGAAGTGGAAGAATTCTCTGGCACTTACGGTGAAAAGCTTCAAAGATCAGATCACAGCCAGAGGTGCTTTCTGATTGGCTTAGCTTTATGTTTTCAACCGATGTTAAGCCAACATTTGATTGCCAGCGATTTCTGTATTTAAATCCAGTGTGGAGAGCGGTGCTTCATAGAGCTGTGTTTATTTATGCTCGTTTGTAAACAGAAACGCCTATGGTTTGGTCTCTGGTCCTGTGATCATGACAACAGCGGTTGGCAGGAGAGGTTGCGCTGCATTACTCTTAGTTCAGACCACGGCAGTACGTTGTTGGCAGTTCATTCTAGTAAATTGTGTGTTGCTGTGTTTGTGTTCCGCGGCTGTAGGGAAACCACAGAGAGTAGAATCTCATTGATTCCAGTCTCCTTGAAGTATAAATCTCTCTTGGTGATTGGCGCTAGTTAGACTTTTATAGAAATTATTACGCGGATTATCGGTAAAAATTAACAGTGTTCCAAACCCTGTGTTTCAAATCAAATAACCCACATGCTACTCCCTCGTTTGTGGTCAATCGTCATGGTGCAAGGTCAGCTCTCGAGAGTGTGAGGAGACTCGTTCACAGGACATGATGCGCGGCGGATGCCGTGTGTTTTACAGGGAGAGACCGCCCCGGGCTGTGAGGGGACGGAGGCGGCCATCTTGGAGCAGAGTTGAAAAAACGCGAGGGGTTGGGGTTGACAAATGCCCTAGAGGCGGTGGGGGGTG
>JAOTIX010063012.1:0-13138 GCA_027123715.1 Gaidropsarus macrophthalmus
CTCGACAGGTCCTGTAATGTACCGTTATCCCGGTCTACCGCAACGCCATATCCGGTTTGTTCCTTGCAATCAAATGTGTACACCATTGTAGTTCCCGGAAAGAGTAGAAGATGGACAAATTAGAAGGATAACAACATCAAACATTTGAGCAAATATGGAGTTCTTACGAAGGTAAACAAAAAATACCGGGAGCATGTTATGTAACGGAAACCCCATATCCCTATATCGAAGTCCCGCCCTCTCTTGGCAGTTAACCCAGGTCACTGAAAGTCCGAGAGTCTCGCGTCACTGAAAGCCAGAAAAGGAAAAGTACCCATGACAAAATAGTTGTCATGGGTACATGACAAAATAGTTGTCATGGGTACTATTTTTTGGTTTTGTTTCAGTAAAAAATATCTTCGATTGATATTTAGATTATTTCTTAAAACATTTAAAAAATGTGTTTAAATCGCATTTAAAAGCACCTCGTTACGCATCCTATTCTGGCATATAAATTGGAATGAAAGCAGAGGTGTTCATATATTTGCAAAAGTTACCATATGCAGTAGTGTAAAACTACGAAGTGGAACCAAAGACACAAATTAAATCAGTCACAGAATTTTTTTATTTCTTTATGTCCGTCTTTATTTACACACACACACACACACACACACAGTATTAAGTGATCCGTCAGGCTCTTTGTTAGCAAGTGACCTTATAATAATTATTCCTTATAAAATACTATAAAAGCAGTACATTTCATGTGGTAAAGAGTAGTACCAGTGGACAATGTGCACATTAAGCTATAAAAACCTGTATAAACTACACTCCAGCAACTGAATCAGCTGACCAATCAGGTGCCGCCGCCGCTTGCTTGACCTGCAGATCAGCATGGGCCGCCACTGTGGCCCCGTCATGGCGTACTCCGTGCCTGCCCGCCGGGGACAAGAGACCCGGTTACGACCTTTCACTGAAGAGCCAAGCGGTAACTCTGCCGGCCGGCGTGTGTTTAGCATGTTTACCATGTGCTGAGGGGGGAGGTGGTGCTCCAGGAGATGCGCGGCTCTCTGCCGGATTTCCACCTCGCCGTTGTACTGGACGGCTTCGAGCAGCGAGACCCCGTCCTGCTCCACAAACTGCTCCAACGCCTGGGGGACAGTGAGGGCCTGATGTGAAAAAAATACAACTCCCTCTCCCTATGAAGCTGAATCTCCCGGTGTTAGCATACAAGGCTACGATTGTAACGCAGGGCATGCGGCCGGAGGTCGGCACTCGGGACAAGATAACACGTCCAAGGCTGGCACCACCCCAGACGAATCAGCCACAAACCCGTCCAAGGGCATTGTCCTCAGGAGTCTCCAGGAACAAGAACCAACCAAAGGGGAAAACTACTGAGACGACCTGCCCCAGAGGAGGAACAAACGGACTCTGCTATAAAAACCCCTACAATGAGCCCAGAACTTTGTGATAGCCCAGGAGACGACGAACGGAGTCTGTTGTCCTCTCTGCGTAGAGGAACTCAGCGCTGAGTAGCTAGAACCCGAGCATTTATTCTTCGGGTTTCTTGTAGACAAGTCCACCTTATTTTTCAACAACTGGCCCCAGGAGGGTAAAGTCATCCCCAAAACAGTGAATTGATTCCAAGCAATAGCAGGTTTCAGGTCCTTGCACGCATTACCACATTTTCACCAGGGGTGGTGCTGTTGCTGTGCTTCCGACATTTGGTTTCTGAAGACGCAGGCGCTTGTGCTGTACCTACCTGCGGGCAACCCGCCACCAGCATGAACAGGACCTCCAGGCTGAGGGCCACCACGTCCGGCTCAGCCATCCTGAGGGTAGCGCAGAGGGCCGGCACCAGCCCCGTCTGGGCCAGCCGGGAACAGAACCCCTTTGTCTTGTGGGCCACATTACCCAGAACCCGCAGGACCTGGACATCAAAGAGAGCACATTTAAGGGATTGTGCAACAAACGAATGCATGGGGGTAACATGCATGTACGTGCGGGTGCGGCGGACTGTTCATAACATCCTTCTGTGCCCACCATGGTGTTGATTCCTTGAGAGAAGGGTAGAAGCTGGATCAGTTGAGGAACCAAGTTGAGATCTAGCAGGGCTGCGCAGAGCTCGCTGGAGTTTGCTGTGCGTGAGAGAGACCGATTATGTTCACTATAAAAACTGAGGTCTGCCTATGTCTGCCCGACTGGTATATTTAAAATGGAGGAACAAAGTTATTTAAATCCTGCATCAAACCTTTTTCTTGTTTTGACATAGTGTCGAATTTATTTATTTTATTTACATTGATGAAACCAATAAGTCAATATTCTGGGATTTTCCAAGAAAATTCCAACATTGATGTGAAAACAAACTTGGTGGACTGAGTCCCTGCTCTTTGGAACGTGCGTGTTCCACCTGTTAGGTTGTTGAGCACCCAGGTGCTCTCCCTGGCCAGGGCAGGATGGGAAGGCAGGTACGCCTGAGCCAGTGCACACAGAGCGGGCAGGAGGTGGAGGTCGCCCACCTGCGAACTCAAGTCCTCCGTCGGCCCTGACGCCAGCAGGCTGCCGACAGAACGCAAAACCGGCCAGACTAACTAGGGAGAGGAAGGTGGGAGAAAAACGAGGTTGACATTACGATATAAACCAGCCACAACCAGAACACTAATTTGAGAAGTTTCTAGGATTTGCATTTAATTTTGCTACATGTTCCGGACAGATTTGATGAGTGGGAAAACGTTCAGATAGTATGGACATTCCTTCGTGTCCACCACTTCACCAGTTCCATGCCGTCTTCTTTGTTGCCTTGAGAAACGGCGCCCCCTAGCGAAACTAATAGAGAACTGCACCGTGAGAGGGCACCATCGGCTCTCAGGCTTGAGCTGTCAGCGGTGCTATGGATAAAGAAAAACGGAGGCATATTTAAAGGAAGGACTGTATGTAAAACGTCACATGACCAAAAGGCAACAATTTCAACTCAATTTTGGAAATAAAAAAGACGTAATGGAAGAGAAAACAGTTGCTCCACTGAGGTTGGAGAACCCAAACCTGCAGGTGAGGTAGTGAAGACACCAAGCGCACTCGATGGCTGGAGCCAGACCAAACTGGGGGTCAAGGGTCAGCACGGACAGCAGGTGTGAGGGCAGGCCGGACGCCAGGACCATCCTGCGGGTCAAGACCAGGAGGAACACCTCCGGTCGAGTCAGGCACTTCAGATGAAATGTTCTCTGAATGTGTGGCGAAGTATTGCTGGCGGAGGGGTTACTGCAGGACTCACGGTATGATCTCCTGTGCTGCGTCCTTTGCCTGGAGTAGCTGAGAGAGAGTGAAACCAACAGCTTCCACCACGGCGAGGTTATAACGCTGGCTCTACAGACACAAGACAGTTAAGAATGAATCACAACATAATCATGCTCCACAAAGCACTCCAGCTACTTCACCTCCAGGCAGTTCTTGAGGGCAGGTATGATCCCTTGGGCCAATAGTTTGTCCCGTAAGACATCGCTGTCTGGACACAGATTACCCAGCGTGTAGAGGCACAGCTCCTGTGAACATGCAATACAATGTAAAACGACAGGATAAACGGTCCCAGAGTTAGCGATGCTCTTGGTGCACTTGGACACGGACCGTGAACTTGGTGCTTTGGCCAGACAGGTAGGTGAGCAGGTACGGTGTGGCGGGCCCGCAGGCCAGGGTCACAGCGGGCTGGTTGGACTGGGAGAGCTCATGGAGACACTGGAGGGCCAACAGACGCAGCTGAGCCTGAGAGCCACTCAGCAGCCCTACTAGCAGGTGCATGCTGTTCTCATGCCTGAAAGTGAGGCGGCGCACACACAAACGGTCCAATGTTCGGGTTTATTGTTATGAATAAATACAATAATTTCCATGAAGAAGAGAAGAGACAAGCTCCTACTTTATGAACACGGTCTGGGCCGATGGGTTCCGGAGAGTTCTGCTCAGGGCTTTAAGCCGAGGTTCTTTCTCCTGTCCGCTGTGCTGGAGGTCGTGGACTAAATGGACCACCTGTTCAGAGAAAAGTAAGATTGCGCATGTTCATACAAATACAATGCATCTCCAAACCGATGACGCATCATCCCAATAGGAGGAACGGATGTTTACCTGGGCCCCTGAATCAGCGTCCATGGGCGTTTCGTCCCCATCTTCGTGCAGGAGTCTCTTACTCACCAGCTGCTGGTCCTTTCGGGCTCGTCGTAATACTAAAGTAGAAGACACGAATATGCGGTCAGCCTTGCAAGACTTGCAGAATGCATTGGTTAATGTAAACTGCCAATGAACCCAACTGATGAAGGTTGAGGCAAATACTCACACTTCTCATGTTCGCGTCTCTTTAACTTAAACTCCTCTAAGAGGCGGCCCTGTGGGACCACTTTGTGCCGTACTGAGCTTAATCTCCACATGTCATGAAGAGGAAATACCCTACTCCGTGAAATGCAAGGGAAACTGCAGTACCACAGCGCTGCACGGCGAGTTCAGAAATGCTCCACAGGTCAACTTCTTCTGCGCTTCTTGCAAATATCTTCAGTGGAGCGACACCGCCCCCTAGCGGACATGTGGTGTGGTGCAACTGTGCCAGGAATAATTTCAGTTTTAGACATTCAATACACATTTTATTATCTATTCATGGGTTAAGACATGTGTAGGAACGATAACCGCTAGTATTGTATATAAAAATGATTATTAAAACATACATTCCACCCATCGACAACATTGCAGTTCACGTTTCAAACATGAATACCGACTTTGGATAAAATCTATTTACAAGTAAAATGTAAAATGTTGTACACGTTTTTCTCTTTTACCCAAGGTTCAACTAGGAATCATCTCAACCACTTGAGAAGTGCTTTTTATGCAAAGCATACAGTACTGTTGTAATGACAATTTTAAACTATGCCAGGAGCATGTAAAAGTAGAGTTCATTTCTACAAAAACATAAAAAAGGGTTTAAAAACTGTAGAAAAATACAATGTCATTTTGATTCAGTATTTCATGTTGCCCATGATTTCCAAAAGGGCGGTTCCAGTCTGTATAAAAAGTATTCACATAGGTTGCAGCTATGTGATGCGGTTTGTTTTCTGTGAATAAAAAGGAGAAACAATTAATATTCAGTTTGTTTAGAATTGAAATCAGTTTGGGTTATATATGAGTTATATATGAACACAATGGAGTACCTGAGACTTTGTAGGTGATTGCGGCCATATTGCACAAGGAGTCCTAAACACTCATGGCTGGTTTATCTTGGGCCTTTTTCTTTTTGCTCGCTGTTGAAAGAAATAACTCTGATGTTACAGTGGGTCCCAAATATTAAACTATAGTAACCTGCTCACTTCTACAATAATAATACTTCTGCTCACTTTTTGCCTCCGAACGGGGAGGAGATCCTACAGGGATTGTGGACAGTTGACCTTTGACCTTCGTAGCCGCGGGACTGGTAAAATAATCATCAAGCCGTTTCTTTTTCGGTTTCTCGGCGTCCTTGCTGTTCTCCGGGTCGTCCTTCTTGCTCACCTTCTTCTGCGCAGGCGTGCTCGCCCGCCCCGCCACTCCGGCGTCCCCCGGCCCACTCCTCTTCCTCCTCCTCTTGGGTTCTGCCAGGACGCCGTCTGCCGGCGCCGCGCCTTTCCTCTTAGCGGCGGTGGGCGGATCAGCCCGGTCGGGACCGGTGGTCTGAATGGGCGCGGGGACGGTCTTTTTGGCCCTGGGTTTCCGCGGCGTGGCCGCCTTCCTCTTCTTCTTCACTGCCTGCCCGTTCTGTCCGGGTGTCAACCTGTCCGATTCAGCGCCGGCGGTGACTTTGTCCAAGAACATATTTTCCGCTGTGAGGACAGAGCAGACATACTTCAAAATGGCTGCCTGGCAGCGACAGGCGTACGATGAACCCAGACGCCATGAAGAAGAACCGCTCTCAAAGCAGACGTGTGGGCTACCCTCTCTGTGGTGTGATATGAGAGTCGCAGCGGTTATTCTCTTGAATTCTACTCAATACAAAAATCACACCCACTGACTTCCCCCCCGTGCACGTGCTCACACAAACCCACAACTAAACCCACAGCTCACCCGGCAGATTAAACACCAGCCGCTTCCACTTCTCAACGTCCAGACTGCTGTCCGAGTCCGAGCTGTCGTCCGGGACCGCGACAGGGGCTGGGGATGAACTGGTCAACAGGTCCAGTTTCCCAGTGAGCTTCTTCTTCCTGTTCTTGGCAGGCGTCTCCGTGGGCGTGGCGTCGCTCACCTTCCTCTTGGTGGGCTGAGGGGACAGAAGGGAAGGGTCAGCGCTCTGCTGCCATGAGAGACGCACCCTCTGGTGCTTCGTTCACACGCTAGGGCTTCAATTTGGATCCGTTCACCTTCTTTGGCGTCTTTTTCGCAGGGGTTCCCTTGTCCTTGGCGGGTGTTTTCTTCTTCTTACCCTTGTCTATGAAGCACGGGAATGAGAGCACATTAGGATGCGGACATCAGATCGCAAAAAAGGTTTATTTTCACAAAAAGCTTTTCTCCATTTTAGGTGTTCTTGGTGAAACCAGCCTATGTTCTACTGCCGATTTATAAAGAACGGAAAAAGGTAGAAACAAACATTTCTGTTCCTGATGAAAGAAGAGTCTACTCTTTCTTTTGGTAGTTTCGGTGCTTACATTAGTCATAGAACTCACTGTTCAGTGGGTCTTAGAAAATCAGTCAAAATGCTGTAAAACGCTAGGCAGTATGGAGCTCTCTGCACTGAAAACGGCTGGCAGCCAATGACTTAAGCAGCATGATGAGGATCGCTTGATTACAACACTTCTAAACCATACTGTCCCCCCTTGCTTGTCTCAAGGACCTGACGTCTGCGGTACACACCTGACACCGGGCCAGGAGAGGGCGCTGTTGAGCCGGGAATTGTTCCGGACGCCTGTTGAAGAAATACAAGCATGTAAAACCGTGGTCTGGACAGTGTCACACACACACACACATACAGCTTTGCAGACCACAAAGAGAATAAAACATGAGTGACGAAACCCACCTTTACCGGGCCCTTCTTCCCTCCGTCCTTAGCGGCCCTCTTGGTCTTCGGGGCGGCCCGGGATTTGGCCGCCTTCGGGGCTGGGGTTGTGGAGGCCTTGCCTGCCTTGGACGCGGGCTTTGCTTTCGGTGGTGGTTTCTGAGGGACAAACATCTCCTCAGCATGAGAAACTACAACCAAACCACGCTGTGCTGTAAAGGTGCTCTTCACCGGACCCGGGTCCCCTACCTGGGCCTGGTCCTCCTCGCTGTCGGAGGCCGTGTCGCTGGACTCCACGGTGGAGGCGGGCCGGCGTGCCAGGCTCGGTGTGGCGAGGGCGGCCGGGGTCACGGCGGCGGCGGGCCTGCCCCTCCCGGGTGTGACTTTGATCGGCGTGGCGGGAACCACAACGCTGCCGGTGCTGGAGCTATCGGAGGAGTCGTCGCGTGCGGGCGGGAGCGTCTACAAAACGTGAGGGAGGACAAACGAGGTGAGTAACACATATACAGTATTTAACCAGAATGTAATCATGCAACGATTCAGAATATTGCATTTCATAATTTCCCTGTTTTTCTTTATTTATTGTGATGTGATGTTCACACTGTTTTATGCGCAACTCTTATGGTGGCCTTCTTGCCCAAGGCTCGTTCCAAAAGAGACTTGTTCTCAAAGGACTTCCCTGGTAAGATAAAGGAAAAAATAAAAACGCAAAGGGCCCCAAACAGATTCCTGCCCCTCCGACTCACCTTCCTGTTGGACTCAGCAGGAGGCCCCGCAGCCTTGGACGCGGCCGCTGGCTTCTTCTTGGTTCCAGATGCGGCTGAAACCGGTTCAGCCCTGCGAGCAGGCATAGGGGAAGACTTGAAGAAGTCCAGGATCGTCTTATTGGTGGACTTTGGCGTTTCACCGCCGGCTCTTTGGTCCGGCGTGGGGGTCTTGGCCGCTCTTAGCGGGGTGGTGGCAGCACGGGAGGCCTTCCGATTGGCCGACGGTGTGGCCGCCTTTTTGTTGCCGGGCAACGATTTTGAGACGGGTAACAAAGCCGTCTCCTCGTCTGTGTCTGAGGACGACTCGCTGCTGTTGTCGTCTGTCCTCCTGGGTGCTGAGGGTGGAGCCTTAGCAGGTGGAGGTGTGACCGCTGGTGTCTTCTTGGGTGGAGATGCGGCTGGAACCGGTATAGTCTTGGTTGAGAGTCCATCATCGCTTTCATCACTGGACTCCGTACTGGACTCAGCAGGGGGTCTGGGCTCAGCGGGGGGGGCGGACGCTGCTAGAACGGGGGTCTTGGCGGGTGTGGAGACCGTTCTAAGAGGGGTCTTCACAGACTTGGCCGCGGCGGGTACGGCTTCGTCGTCGCTGTCCGAGGACTCCGTCTCACTGGAGCTCTCTGCATCGCGGGTCAATGCTGCTGCAGCGATGGCAACAGCAGCAGCAGGAGAGGCCTTCCTATTGGCTGACGGTGTGGCCGCCTGTTGGTTACCAGGCAACAAAGCCGTCTCATCGTCACTCTCTGAGGACGACTCGCTGCTGTCGCCGTCTGTCCTCCTGGGTGCTGAGGGTGGAGGCTTAGCAGGTGGAGCTGCAGCCGCTGGTGTCTTCTTGGTTGGAGATGCGGCTGAAACCGGTTTGGTCTTGCACGCGGGTGTGGGAGTGGACAGAGCAGCCTGGGTGGGTGGTGTCGCGGGTACATCATCGCTTTCATCACTAGACTCTGTACTGGACTCGGCAGGGGGTTTGGACTCAGTGGGGCGGGCGGGTGCTGCTGCAGCGGGGGTCTTAGCGGGGGTCTTGGTGGGTGTAGGGGTCGGTCCAGCTGGGGCCCTCACAGGCTTGGGCGTGGTGATGGCCGCCGCCTTGACAGGTGGCTTCAGTGGCGAGCAGAATGAATAGAAGTTAGAGTTAAAGCCAGGGTAGGCAGTATCAGGACAGCCAGAGTAAAGGCCCGGATATACTTCCCTGTACTCCCTTTACGTAATTCGTTTCTGCGGTAACTACGGAGACCCCTCGAGCCTTCACAGTTCTCCGTCAGCAAAGTAAACGGGTAAACAGGTTGACGTTCAGTCGCTTGATGGATGCATACAGCAGATTGTAATGAAAAAGTGCTAAAAATCATCATTAAGAAATGAAATGCTTTAAATGTAGCCTAAATAACGAACTATTTACAAAGTTGTGCAATTTGCCAGTTGCAAAAGTTATTCCGGAAATTATGTTGTTAGAGGACCAATCACAGCCCTTGCCATCTCCGATTTCCCTCGACGGAGTGATGGACAGTTAAAAAATATATAGTCAATATTAGTCAATATTGCATTATATATCGGATGCGTCCGGAGAGTACGGAGAGTACGGAGAGGGTCTCCGTACGGAGAGGGTCTCCGTACTACGGAGAGGGCTCTCCCTGTCCGCGTACAGCACGGAGAAGTATAAAACAGCAATTGGACGGGCATATTAAGGAAATGCATCGGACGCAGAAACCGGATGATTTCTTTAGCTTGCAGGAAATATGAAAATCGAGAAATGCTAAACCAAAATACGGCATATCCTACCTTTAATACTGTACTTGGAGGTATAATGTGAATGAACACACCCATACTTTCTTTGCCCTGGTGGTCATGATATCCAAACATTACTTGGCGCAACACTGTGAGGAACTCACCCTCATCGTCTCCTCTTCGCTGTCGGAGGACGTCTCGCTGCCATCGCTGTCCCCCTTCCTGGGCCCTGCAGAGACAGACCCAGGAACCCCAGGGGCGGGGGTCTTGGCGGGTGTAGAGACTGTTCTCAGAGGGGTCTTCACAGACTTGGGCGTGGCAGGTGCGGCTTCGTCGTCGCTGTCCGAGGACTCCGTCTCACTGGAGCTCTCTCCATCGCGGGCCGATGCTGCTGCAGCGACGACGGCGACAGCAGGTGAAGCCTTCCTATTGGCCGACGGTGTGGCTGCCTGTTGGTTACTAGGCAACGAAGCTGTGTCATCGTCGCTCTCTGAGGATGACTCGCTGCTGTCGCTGTCTGTCCTCCTGGGTGCTGAGGGTGGAGGCTTAGCAGGTGGAGCTGCAGCTGTTAGCGTCTTCTTGGTTGGAGAGGCGACTGCAACCGATTTAGTCTTGGATGCGAGTCCATCATCGCTTTCCTCACTAGACTCCGTACTGGACTCAGCAGGGGGTCTGGGCTTAGTGGGGGTCTTGGTGGGTGTAGAGACTGGCCCAGGTGGGGCCCTCACAGGTTTGTGCGTGGCTGGAGTCTGAGCAGGTGGAGCCGCCGCCGCTGTCGTCTTCTTCTTCTTCTTCTTGGTTGGAGAGGCGGCTGAAACCGGTTTGGTCCTGGACGCGGGTGTGGTTGTGGACGGAGCCGAGGAGGTGGACTTGGCGGAGACATGCTGCGTTTGATTGGCGGCTCCATCGTCGCTTCCGTCACTAGATTCACCGCTGGACGCGGCGAAGAGTTTGGCCCTGATTGAGCTGGGGGACGCGGGAGTCTTGGTGGGCGAGGAAGCTGCCTTCAACGGCGGTTTGATGGCCTTGGTTAGCGTGGAAGACCTCGCTGGTGGCTTTTGTTTCTGTTGTTGGCAACGTTGAAGATAATCAGCGAGGAATGAATAAATGAATACATCCTGAGATCGCTCAAATGTATTGGAAATAATAAGTTTAACTGAGCATAATTTCATGGAACTACTCACCCCTAAAGTTTGCTTGTTGCTCTCTGAAGCCGTATTGCTGCCATCGCTCTTTGGCTTACTGGGAATTGTAGTTTTAACTGCTTTCCCATGAGCCTTCACTGGCGTTGTCTGTAGGTGAGAAGAACGCAGAAGTGGAGACATTTAGAGATGGACTGCACAATATCATCTTCTCTTTTCTGTGAGTGACTCTGATTTCCATCCTGATTCTGTCTGCACTATTTATTTTCTATGTTTTAACTCATTGGCTGCCAGCCATTTTCAGTGCAGAGAGCTCCATACTGCCAAGCGTTTTCACAGCATTTTGACTGATTTCCTTAGACCCACTGAACAGTGACTTCTATGACTATGTAAACACCGAAACTACCAAAAGAAAGAGTAGACTCTTCTTTCATCAGGAACAAAAACGTTTGTTTCTACCTTTTTCCGTTCTTTATAAATCGGCAGTAGAACATAGGTTGGTTTCAAAAGTTGTGCCCAGTTGTCAAGGTTACAAATATTTATTGGTAATCACAGACATGTTCTCTAGGTGGGTTGAGGCCTATCCCACCAAGAAAGAAGATGCGAAAATTGCTGTTCCCCCGTTTTGGGGTACCACTGGCACTTAACAACGGTTTTACAACAGACAACTGGGCATAAGTACAAAATCTATTTGCAGAGTGATCATGTTTCACTGAGCTTTCTTTCTTTCTGGTTAGCCGTCACGTCATGCATCTAGTCACCATTGTTTGTGATATTTGTGTGATGCCTGGTGCAAACCATTGTGAACAGATTATCTCATTTAGCCCTTCTTTAACTACATGAGAAGGTCCATGCACTTGTGTCAATGCATGCAGGAGGGAACATGGACCAACTGGTTTACCATTCTGATGGGTCCACAAACGAGGGATGTCTAGTCTCTCAGAGAGGGACACGACATTCCTGTACCACGTCAAGAGAGGACTTTAAGGTCATGTCAACCAGATATGGTTGACGAAGTAGACGAATATCACACTACTAAGATGGAATTTTCCTTCACAGCAGCGAATTAGTTAATTGTGCCTTACCTGGGAAAGAAGACTCTGGCTCAGCGGTTCACTGTCCAAGTCGTCTTCGTCTCCAGGTGCTGAAGGAACGCCCTGGGACCTGGAAGGACTCACTGCAGCGGCTTTGGGGGGCTGTGGTGTCTTCACGAGGGGGAAAGGTGACATACAATTACAGCTTTTTGCATTGCCATGGCCAACATGAATCCATCATTTCACCGTGTCATGTTTATCCCAGTTGAACTCACCGTGTGCGCATCCTCTTCACTCTCTGAATCCCCGCTGCTTTCTGAGCTTTCGCGTTGTGCAGGCTTGCCCTGTCTGACACGACCTTCAGCAGAGGAGTTTCATAACAGAATTTGGCTGCCTGAGTGCAACCCTGCAGGAACATTCATGGATCGTTGCTGAAAGGACAGCAGGTATTGTCAAAAACGCCCAAACCCTGGATTCCCTTACTTACCTTTAGCGAGCGTCACTCCCTCCTCGGAGTCCGAGGTCTCGCTGCTGCTCTCCGGGTCTGCTCGTCGTTTACCCGTCGGCCCATTGGACTTACTATCATCCCATGAAACATAAACACCAAGGCAGCCATGGAGTTACTTTCATAGTTTTGAATGGCTGATATTCAACAGAATCTATGGGACGGGGGGGGGGGGGATAGCGGTACTCACTTCAACCATGCATTGTAAATGTCCATCAGGGACGCAGAAGTACCCGTTTCCCCCTGCAATGCGAACAAAATCAGCTCAGGTAAGCACTTATGAAGACATTAATGAAGATTATGTGTGTATGCATGTGCGTGCCTGTTTATGTACCTGAGGTGCATGCTTCCGCAGCTCGTGGGCTGCTTTCTGGAAGCCATTCTCCTTTAAATGACGACAAATAAGGAGGATCAAGTTGTCGCGCTTTGATGAATCCTCGGACATCTTCAAAACAAGACGCAACAATGCGACAGATCATGTATATATATATATAAATACAAAAAAGTTAAACACTCTGAAAATCACGACAGACGACGCACACACATTACACCCACTGTACACACGCGTGTTTCAGGTGGGCGGGTCTGACCCTCGAACTAGGAATGTTCTTCCGCTTAAGTGAAGAGATGCATCATGGGACTTGTAGTACTGAACCTCATGCCCGCCATAGACTTCTTTTGGCCTTTTATTAGTGGCTGCAAAGCAAGCACACTCATGCTATTCGTTTTCTTGTTCCGTTTTCTTGTTCGATTCCGCCAAATTTTCCGTAATTATATCCTCCTAAATTTTTCTTTTGTTACACATTTGCAATGCGTCTACACAGTGGTTAAATTGGGATTTTCTGTTTGGGGGGGGGCTCTGATCCGGAGGGCCGTGGAGGTCTGGCCGCTGCAGTGTGCTGGTGTGGCATATATTTTTTAATGTACTTTTGGATGTATTCTCTTTTTACTGTCTCTCTTGGGTATTTTATAAGAAAAGATAAGATTAAGATAAGCCT
>JAOTIX010066507.1:0-13076 GCA_027123715.1 Gaidropsarus macrophthalmus
ATAAATGTATATGAAGCCATTTTCAAAGATTTTGATGGGATTTCCACCATTTACGAAGAAAACAAAATGTGTTGTAGTACTTAACCTAGTACGTTGCCCAACCAAATGTCTTTAGTCCATAAGAATGAACGTTATATACGTTAAATGTTTATCTGTCTCCCGAAGCAAACCTTTTTGTGTAGATGTTCAGTACGGTCACTTTATTTCTTTACTGTAAGTGTGTATTACTGTGCATTGACTGAAAAATGTCAAATTTCCGCTATAGGGCAATTGCTCTAGAAACATATTAGTTATTTTTTCAAGATATATCTGTGCTTTGTCCTCACAATGTATTTGATACATCTGCCACATTCAAACCTAATGGGAAGAATTTACCATTTAGATCAAAGTGTCTGGTGTTAATATTTGGCAGATAATACAAATGTTTTGAGAAATTGATTTTTGGCTTTGGAACGCTTATCAGCCTCCGTCTGTCAGGAGGCCATGACATGGCTGCACCCCAGCCTGGTTGTCAGAAAGTTCTCATTTGTCATCAGTTTGTCCCATTTGGCGTGAACGTTGCTCCAGTAATTTAGAGGACGCTTGATTTGTAACATGTTCTTTTATTTTAAGAGTGGGATCATGGTCTCAGTAGCATTTGTGGCTTGTCAAACTCGTCCACTCCGTCTTTAAGTAGTGAATTCACTCTGCAGTGTTGGGTCTGTCATGTTCTTGCCACTGTCGAACATTAAATGGCTTTGTTCAAAAAGTACACTAGCGTTTTGTTGACCGTGATACGACACACCTGTGCAGTAGTAACAACGGAGGCATATGTATGACTGCCTCCTTCCTGGCGGCGGTGCCCACAATTCAAGTGATGATAATACAAAATTATTGCCAACAATGATGACCACAACCAAGTGTTTTCAATTAAACATTTGAGAAAGGTGAGGTGTGACAGATGTCGTGATGGCTCAAATTCTGGGAGGATTGCATCCATTGAGTCACAGACTCACACCCTCCCACCCCACTTGAATTAAAGGCTCATTGCAATCACTCTTCATACTCTGGCGTGATCTGCAGCCGGAGCAGGTCCTTTCCCCTCTGGACCAGCATGGAGATGGTATTGCTGCTGTGGATGGCCTTGTAGATTTCCTCACAGGTGTCCACTCTGGTGCCGTCGATCTCCAAAACGACATCCCCTGGCTTCATGCCGGCTCTGAAAGAAAAGCCAATTATGATTTAGCCTGGGCGTCTTTAGTGAACTATTTGTTTGCAGCCTATTCCGATCAACTGGGTCTTTTCTGTAATATGCTCAAAATGTTTATAGGAAATTATGATCCATACAGATGAAAATTTCAACTGCCTTTCAATGAAAAGTGAAACTTGTATGGACAAATTCCTGTGTGAATGCAAAAGTATGCAAACTCTTGATTGCTTGCTGCCATTTTCCTTTATCTGTTTTTAAAGAGCCACCAGTCCATTACATAAACAGGCTTACTTGTGTGCTGGTGAGCCTGTGATGACACTGTGGATCAGGATTCCATGAGCCACGTCAGGAAAGAAGGAGTCCCTCTGCTTTAACTCTGCAATGATACTGCACCGCCCAAGAGACGAGTCAAACCTCAAAGTGTGACCACGTTCATTTTGCCACAGTGGTTAAAAACGAATCTAGTTTTTACCGTGGCGTCAGAGTCAGCATCATTAGTCCAATATACCGTCGCCTGCTGTCCGAATTGCCAGACTTTGATTCTGCCATGGAAAACACAAACGTTAAATACTGTATAAAATGAAATAACTACAAATGCATTTCCAGTGGAAATGCGCCTGTGATTGCAATTGGCTGAAGCTATTGCTGAAAAATTATGCATATCGTATGAACACGCTGAAGGTCTGAGCTGAATAAAGCTCAACATCCTGAAGTTTGAATGGCTTGAATTGGTGCATAAGTAGAATTGAATTGGTGCAATTGGCTGAAGCTATTGCTGAAAGATTATGTATATCGTATGAACAAGTTGAAGGTCTCTGAGCTGAATAAAGCTGAACATCCTGAAGTTTGAACGGCTTCAATTGATGTAAAAGTAGCAAAGTGCTAAAAAAAATTAGAAGAAGAAATAAATTAAGATGAAATTAATTTGTGGTTATTATAGTATGGAAGCCCCCCCAAGCCAAGTGGCAACTGCGACGGGGAAAGCCAGTGCAATTTGTTTTAATGTTTATATCTTCTGAAAGACTACAATTTTTACTACGCTTTGATGAGAATTGTGTTTGAAGAGCGAAAACTGTTGAAGATATGAAACATTTGTAAAAATGTTGAACGTTGAAGCCGCTCTGAGCGACCACTCACACAATCATTGTGAAATATGACAAAGTAACACATTTATTAACTCGTGATATCTCGAAAAACCCTACATATTATGAAATCAGTTGGAACATAATGCTAATGCTGACGAGTTTGAGATTTGAATGGTAGGTGAATGGCTTTTGTCGGTTGAAGTATGTCGAAGTTACAAAGGTTTGAAAAAAAGGAAGAAATTCCTGTTGACTTATAATGAGGAAAATATGGCGGAAAAATGCCAAACTAGTTAAGTGCCAAAATACGGGAGGAAGAATATAGAAGTGTGTTGTTTAATAATAAAGAATTAGATAACAAAGACCTGGATTGCCACAGGCGATTATTTAACAACTTAGACCCCAGGTTGTGAGCTATAATGTCTTATTAACATGCGTTGTTAGTGTTCTTGTATTGATTACCTAATACTGTATCTATACAGAAAACATGCCCATAAAAAGCTGACCTTTGTACAGAAGACCTGCTTGCTGTCACTTGCAACATACAGAGACGGGCCTTTATGTACACAAAAATACTCATCCCTGCACTGACTTACTCTTTTCTTCAGCAGATTTGTTGAGGAACAGCTTGAGGTGGTCTGAGGGGATGGCAAAGGAGATCCCAGCTGTGACCCTCATGGTGTTTATACCAATCACTTCACCATCCTGATTCACAAAAGACAGAAATGTTCAACTATCTTAACATCGTGCTTTTCTTCTGTGTGAGATGTCTTGGATCTGTCACTCACCAGGTTGATGAGGGGACCGCCAGAGTTCCCAAACTGCAAAACATAAGTCAGGTGAATGATTACTTACTTAATGGGTTTTTCTTTCGTCAATATGTTGCGACATTTTCAAACCTATAGAAAAAGAAAGGATACAAATCTAATAATGTGCAATAATAAACACTTTATTACCAATAATAAACCATGTCACACAAAATGACTGCAGCCAATCAGGGATGGCTGTTTTTAGTTGCAAGGAAATGGGATTGCAGATGTGTCCACTGGATCGACCCCTGCTGACCACTGTCATCCTGCTTCACACAAAGTACGACGTACATCGATAGCCGCATCAGTCTGGATGTAGTCCATTTTGGAGTTGGACAGTCCGAGCTCCTTGCTGCCTCTCTGCGTTGAGCTGACGATGCCTGATGTGATGGTGTTGCGGAGGGCCAGCGGGCTGCCCATGGCTACGACGAATTCCCCTTGGCGTACATCTGCGGAGCGGCCGAGGTCCAGAGTGGGCAGAGGGTGCTGGACCCATGGTTGGGAAGGACAAAGAGTGGCCAAATATGCAAACGAACAGGCAAAAATGTAAATTTGTTCACAGGTGTATAGCCATGCTGGAGCATATGTTGTGTTGAAAACGGCAGATGGGGAAATAACCAACTGATTTCAAACCATTGTTAACCTGAGCTGTGATTTTAATGGTGGCAATGTCTGCCACCTGGTCCACATCCTGGACGGTGGCGTTGTAGGTATCTCCATTGGTCAGCTTGACTCGCACCCGTCTCTTGTTGGCCACAACATGGGCATTAGTGACAATGAGACCATCACTGCTGATGATAAAGCCAGAACCATTTGACACAGTGAGTTCCCTCCCGGAAAAAGGGTGCCTATATGAAAGACAAAATAAAATAGGTTACATCTGGTGATCAGCCAATATTGTACATTTGAGTCATCCGTCCAAAACGAAGCATGCATTTTCTCTCCTAAACTCGATACCATAATTATGACGTACAATGGGGTTTCTTTTTGTTACTGGCGGGAATGGGCTTCGATATTCACATATATTTCAATACAATGGAATTCAGTAATTGTTAAATATGAAAAATGTTTTTGTACCATCTTACCTGCCAACAATTTCAACGTACACTACAGCTGGAGTGGATTTTTCCACCACATCAGCTATGAAGTTGTACTTGTACCGGGGGCTGTCAGGTTTGTACGGTGACGCACATTGGGCAGATGGGATAACCTGTCCTAGAATGGATCTTGAGAGAGAGCTTGTTCCGTCGTCTCCAGTGGTGTCCCAAAGTGCTGCTAAACCAAGTCCCAGAGCAACAGCCACTGACTGTCGGAAACTTCCCCAGCCAGGGGTCACACTATCAGGACCACTTCCTGTATTCCCTGTCGAGGGTCTTGGGTCCAGAACATGCCTTGTGTGACTGCCCGCATGTATTTTATCCAATATAAAACGAGTCGCTATACCGGTTAGAGTTCTTTCGGTTTGCAAGGAAGACTCGCGTACCTTGCGTACCAAGAAAACAAAACGGTTGACATGGTGTGATGCCATGTTACATTACGACCCTGAAAAAGACTGCCCGGGTCTATGTACCGAAAACAGGGCGCCGATTGTTAAAATCTCGATGTGGTAAATAAATAAGTAACCAAATAACAAAACAGCGTCACCACACTTCCTTGTAGTACGTATAATAACTGCAAACCATGAGGAATCAATCAAGGAATGAATCTCCTGCCGTGACACTTGTGTTACGCATGCGCAGTGTGACACCTTATTGAGGCCGCATTCAAAAACATACTGTGTATTAACGGCTAAGAGACTTGTTTTGGGGTGGTTATTAAAAAGGTCAACATGGTTGACATGAAAATAACAGCCTCAATTCACTTAATGAAGGCAAAAAAAATATTCCGTCCAAAAATTGTTTCACAGTTCACGCTTTTATTATTTCATACATGTTCATTGTTTTAATATGTGTTTTACAACTGATGATACAATTCGCACCAAGTAATGAAACTAACATATGAAAACTTCGATCGAAAACAGTCTCTTCTTAAAAATAAATGTGACTTCTAGTTTAGTTTGAGCTCAGTTAGATTGTGAACGTAACTCGATACAGTCACAGCAGACGGTGTTTACGGTAATGACGCAGAGAATTCAGGCGGCTCACAATTCAAATTTGAAAGTTATTCGCTAGCTTAGTCATTTTCCCCACCCCGAAAACCATGAAAGCGCATTGTTGCCGGTTGGATCCGAGAGCACAGTTTCAGTCTCCTGCCAAGGTGTTTGCGAAACTCAAAGCCAATGTTGGTAGAAACACTGGTGGGATGCAAATATGCGAGAAATATGGACCCGTGCTGCTGACACCGAAGAAAGGAACAGATCACAGACCGGATGAAAACTGGATAACACACGATACCAATACCTTTGACAATAATGTTGCTGAGGCCCTGACCGTTTCCCCTCCCAAGTTCCCTCATCATAAACTTCCCAAGTCATTCTCAAACCAATCCTCGCCAGTAAAGGGCACTCGACACGGTTTGGTCGACAGAAATATGTATACACCAATGAAAACACTTGGCCAGGTATCACCACAAGCATTGCTGTCTCACAAGGCAACGCCATCAAGATCATCCAACTATATTGTGAGAACTCCGACCAAAGGCCAACCACAACAACCGCTCCATGCAGAATTTGGCCGAAGAACTAGGCAAGGTAAATGTTGTCAATGTGAAAAATAACAGCTAAATGGTCCTCTTTCTGTAACGATGTATCTGCACGCCACTGTGTAAACCCTGTTATTTCAGAATCAGGTTGATTCAATTTTTCATATTGGCATATGACATTTGTGTTTGACAGAGCTGGTGGTGTATCCGGAAAGATGTCCATTGATGTCCCCGGCAAAGATCTTTGCTAACACAGGTGAGGATGTTGCAAACCTGTATTGTACTGCATGAATGTAAGCTTGGGGTATCTGTTAAATTCACACGTTTTGTAGTGTGTGAAAAATAACAATGTCCTTATAATTAAAGATTAGCAAATGCACTTTTTACTGTATATTTTACAATAGTGAATACTGGGATAGAATCTTCTTTTGCTTATTTGTTTACTTATTGTTTACTTATTTATTGCTATCGATATTATACAATGCAATATAATCTTCCACAACCACATGTTTGTTTATAGTGAAACGGCAAGCAATGTGTAAAACATGTTCATTCCAGTTCAATTTAGCATTGATGGTGAGGGCCCTCTTAGTTGCGAGCATTTATGTCAATGCTTCTTCCTGTTTTATCTTGTTAAGCTCACGCCTGCCAGCCAGTAAGAGCTCTCGATGTTGATGGGAAGAATGAAGTTGACCAGGAGCTGCCTGGTGATGAATCACAAAGTTTGATATCCATTGACTCATCTGAGAGGGACCCATGTAGCCTTGATGAGCCCACAAACCGCCTATTCGTCAACGATGTCCCCTATGACCAATCACCTTCAGCTCACTGTCCCATCGTTTCCCAAGATCTGTGGTTCCATCACTCATCAAATGCCTACCTGTCAAAGAGAGGTGACATTTGCATTATATTTATACTGTGTTGCCCAATAAATGGATTATTATCATCACAAATATCAGTTCCACAGGATGTGTAAAAGGAGCTTGTGAGGTTTTGACCGGATGATCTGATTTCCCTAGAGAACCAGATGTCTCCCGCCGCAATGTTTTCCCGCATGAAAGCGAGGAAGATGCAGCAGCTACAAGAGGCTGACAATATCAGATGCAACACCATCGACCACAGGACTGAAGGTGGGAAAGAACTTAACAGGACGGAACGACCTCTCAATTGCGGCAAATATACATTTGAATATGAAGGCATGTTATTTTGACTAGAGTGTTTCTTGGATTGTAGTTAAACTGTTTACCATTTCCATTGCAACCTGAGATGGAACCTTTTCGCTATGAGTCTGGCACCCCTGCACTGTCATGGATGTTTGGGCAAACATCTGGTGCATACATACACCAGATCTTGCACATACATTGGAAGTAAAATAAAGATGGCCATATGTATAGTTGAAGTTGTGATCACCGGATTCAATACTTTCTCACAGTGTTTCTCCAACTTGGAAAGCATCTACGTTTATGTATTGAGAAATGTATTTCTACTGCATAAAGGCTACACAGGTGTGTCACGTTATGAAGAACTTCAGGAACCCCTGCTAATTGACTCTCTTCTTTCAGGCTGTGAAGTTCCGTCTGGAAAGCAGCCAACCTCCACAGATTTGGATCAGGAGGGAATTAAATATGGGCCAAACACGGATGCTTTTGTCCATCTTCAAAAGTGCCGATTCCAATCAGAAGGGACCAGGGACCCATTTCAGAGCAGTTGGAAAGATGACGCTCCTGTCCCAGCCCTCAAAACTCTGTTTGAAGACCCACTTCTCATTCATTCCCCACGTGTGTTTTTCCCCAAAAAAACTCAAAAGTCCATCTTCAAGCGAAACCCTGCGTCAGAGGAGCAAAGTAAGCCCAAACAGGTACCATGCACTCTTTCATTGATTTTTTTATTTTTTAAATTACTAGTTTTCAGTTGAGGTTAAAAGCAGCATGTTATCTCTCTCTCTCTCTCTCTCTCTCTCTCTCTCTCTCTCTCTCTCTCTCTCTCTCTCATATATGTTATCTAACTGTGTGGTAATTGCGTTCCTCCCTAACCTATCTAGCTTTTCCTTGCCCAGAAGGGAGGTGGTTATGAACTTGCGCAGTGGACCATCAAGTTCACTAGGGAAGGACTCTATGTGGATGGAATCAGAACGTGAGTTTCATTTGTCTCGGACACACTTGGGCGTTCCATCAACACAAAATATCCCTATGCCCTATTCCCTTGTACCAGTCATGGTAGCTCTGTCAAAAGCAACATGCAGTGAATGCAGATTGATTTGGTTACTACCAAGCAGGGTAAGTTAGGCTATGGACATTCGGGATTCAACCTACAGTCTACACTACCTACAAAAGTTACCAGGGTGTATGAGTCAGTGACGGGCCAGGGTTTGTGTTTTTCACCTGGGTCGCTGGCTTCGTTGTGTAATGGCATGTGTATGACTACAGTCTCTCAATGTTAGCTGTGACTACATTGATTGGACACATTGGTTTCTGACCTGTGTTTTTCCTTCCTAGGGGAGACAACATACCGTGGCACAGCACTATCATCGTAGAAAGGATATCACGGTGCATACTGAAAACTCACTCCGGCAGGACATACACTTTGATTGGCAAAATGAACGTGGATGAAGCCTCTAGTAAGACAATTTGGAATATGATTCCCATTAGATACATATAGCATGTAACTATGTAATAAGTGCTATGGGGGTGGGGGGGATATCCATACAGCGCTCCAATGATTTGTTTACAGCTATAATACTCTTTTTGTTTCTTTTTTTGCAGAATTGCCAAAGTGGTTTTTGAACAAATTTGTTCAGGGTTTCCCAGTTAAGTGGAAGATGCACTTTCAACATTTTCTTTCTGGGGCAAAGTAAGAGAGAGCATTATAACGTCTTACTCCTAATCTCTGTGTGCAGAACGCAATTAAAATGTAATTAATATGATGCATTGTTCAAGGTTGGCAAGATTATAATCATCCATTATTTTTGATGATGTTTCACTGATGAGCATATCATTGACATTTTTTGGAAAACCCAGGACTGCAGCGTCGAGCGGCAGTAAAGCCAGACAGACAAAGTGCCCAGTGTCAGCCAAGCCTACCCCAAAAATGGCTGAAAGAAAGCAGAGGTCCCCACCTTTTGTCACACGTAAGTATGGTATGGTACTAACCCTAACCCTAACCCTAACCCTAACCCTACTGACCAATGTATTTCTGTACTTTGCTTGTGAGGTGGCCATCATATTTCTGTATTTGGCTTGTTAGTTGACCTATGGACTTCTGTGCTTTTCATCTGCATCAGCTTCCTGTCCTCCCCCCACCTTAAACGTGTCAAGTTTCGGCCTGAAAACGTCCCGAAGTGGTCGGCTGATCAAGCCCCCGCTGGAGTTCTGGAAGGGAGGCAGGGTTTCCGTTGACGCCAGCATGAACATCACCATCCACGAGGACTATGGCACCACCGTGCTTATGTCTGTAGGTATCACCATGTCCCCTGTGGTCAAGTCTGCTCGGCCCATGGGCCTTAATCTCCCTGCAGCCCTCCTGGCTCTGAACACTAAGAGGATCTCCACATTCAGTCCCACATCTCAACAAGTCTTGAGAAGCAAGATGTATTATTGGTGCACTGCAAAACCATTTGACCTGTTTCCATGACGCTTTCTTTTCATTTTTCTTTTACGTATTGGAATGTCAGCCACCCAAACAACAGGATGCAGTCATCTGGCGCTGCGGTGAAGGTAAGGATGCAATGACATCCCCCCCCCACCCCTCTTTACATACCCCACACATGTATGTGGTAGCACTTACTCATTTCTGGTGGCTCTGCGGTCTCCAGCCCTCCGGCACAGCGAGTCGACCGCCAGGCTGGCCGTGGACCAGCAGCCGTTGGTACTGCGGGGGAAGGTGAAACCCAGGAGCCGCAACCAGACAGCAAAGACCCATCAACCGCCCAAAGACCAGATCTGCCAGGCGGCAAAGCGCCAGCCCAGCAGTAGCCCAGAGGAAGTGGAGCAACGTGGAGCCAGGAGGTCCCCGAAGAGGCTGCATTCCACCCGAGAAGTTGCCCCCCCGCAGACAGGCTGCGATACCAGCCGCCACAAACCGACCAAACGCAGCCTCAAAAGTGCTGGCCCCGGTGGTCTCAAATCGGTGGACAAGCCCGTGAATGTGGCCATGATGGTGGAAACACGATCGCCAGAAGAGCGCCAGATGCAGCTCACGTTCCAGGGCTGTGTCAATGCCTCCAGCAAGAAGGCCAAGGCCTCGAAGGAATCCACTGCAGCCAAAGGTAGTGGCTCTATGTGAATCTAAGTATTTGCCATCTTGTGGATGTATGAAATAGTTATCAATGTTGTACAATCTATCTTTACAACTTTCACAATACTCAAGTTCAACATGATATCCATTTAGGCAGCGACTCTTTAAATAGTTACTTTGAATTGAATATATATACTTTTAAATCAGTGCTCATGGGTATAATTATTCCAATAAATAATTGTATAGTATATATTAATAGTAATGTACCTTTTTTTCCATTTCAACTTTAATGATTGTCCTTTAAATATCTCCACATTTTAATTGATCCAATAACTCCTGGCTATCTTAAGCACACTGAGAGGCCTTAGTGCGTGTCAGTATTTAGTAAACAAGACTCGTCTGGCCCATCTAGAGCCTCCCGCCGTCACGGCCTGCGTGGGCACGCTGAAGAGGAAGCAAAAGGTGCGGCAGTTCACCGAGGTCATGTCTAAAGACGACCTCAGTGATGTCTTCAGCAGCTCCTCCATGCAGAGCAAACGCTTCAAGGTCAGGCTCACTTGCCCTGTCTTTCTCACTGCCACTGCAGCTTAAGCGTGTGTTCAGACCTAGCAGGTTTTTTTTCTGTCAGCGCTCTTTTTACATTATAGTCCTATTTAGCTGCACGTTTTTGGAAAACGTCCCCAGCGTTTCTTTTCTCCCGCACCAAGTGTAAAAATAAGTTGAAAAAAGTTAAACTTTCAGACAACTGGCCGATCACAAGCGGCAGATACTTTGGTTGCTTGGTCACTGTAAACATGCATTTGTGTGTTCTGCTACCCAGATGCGGCCCATGTCTCCCAGCGGAAAGGAGCAGGGCTTTGTGCACTCGGACCTGGAGCCCATGACCCCTCGTGGAGCCAGCTACTTCACCGTGAAGACCCCTCCCTGCCTCCACGTCACACCTGGAATGACAGGCTCCATCACCAGGTAAACAAACCCTGCTTCTCCCTTGTAAAATGATATTATTATTGCATTATGTGTTTTGATGTTATAAAACATGAAGCAAAAGGGAAATGTCTGCCAGTATTTAGTAGACAACTTAATTCAATTAAATGAGTGGTAATCTGGTTTTGTTTTGTGCAGCATGCATTGTTTGCTTTTGTAGACACCTTGAGCCACTGTGTTGTAGTTACATAGAGAGTAAAGCTTGCCTGAATAGCCATTCCTGAGACAACCAATGACATGCTGTGTAACTGTTGCTTGTTATTATGGTCTGTAGGAAAAATGACGAATGACGAAGTACAACTACCACCTACAGAAGAGAATGAAGAGAAGACGAGTAAATGCTTGTAAACTCGGCCCAACGAAGGTATGAGGTTTGAAGTATATATCTGACGTTGTTTAGTTGATTTCCGCTTGCTAAGCAACCAATGCTGCAGTTTCCAGAAATTGTTTTGTTTTGTCTTTTAGAATTTTACTCTCACACCGTCAGTAAAGCAAAAAAACATGGGTAAGTATTTGTCTTACTGTCTCTCTAACATATTTCTAGGATGAAGTTGTGACCTCTAATTGATGGGAACCCACGTACTAGATTTTATGTGATGTTTAAAAGAATATTTTCCTTGTTTATCCCAGATGACCACAGCTTTGTCATTCGGGAGATGTTCCCAGACAACAATGGATTCCATGATGATAGTGAGGAAATGGAGTAATTGGCCGAATTTTTTTTTTTGTTTGTTTTGGAATAGAATATTTGAACTGACATCATCAATATTTGAAGTTGTTCGTAATTGTTTATATATTAATTATTTTAATGGTTATTTATAATTATTTGTATATTGTGTGGTCGGTAAGTGCCAAGGGTCAGCCTTACTTACTGTCAAAGTTGACTTCCAGTCAAAAGTGAATTTTGAAAAAACGAATAAACATTTTTGTTTTTTTTTATTCATAGTCTGGCTCCCTTTACAGTGAGAATGAAATCGCGCGCATAGCAGCTATAGTAATACATTAATATAAACACCCACACCGACTGCCACCCAGTGGTGAAAAAACGTACCAGCGTACCACCGACTGCCGACTCAAGATTCTTTTATTGTCATATGCACAGCAATTACAGAGTAGTCACGGGCAATGACATTCTTTCGTCTTGGACTCCTCCAGTGCAACAGTGCAATATGAAAAAATATAAGAAGTACAAGTGTAAGTAGCTGAGACTAAGAAAGTAAAATACAAATAGAAATAAAAAAAAAAACAATAATAAGATAAAATTATAAAAGCAGCAGGATGAAAGGACGGCGCGACTGCATGGAATAAAGCATCTGTCCAACATGTGTAAATAGAATAACATTTTTCTGTGTGAACACATAATCAAATGTCAATTAAATCATAATCGAATGTCAATTAAATCCCAAATGTGGAAAACCAAGCCACATACTCCTCAGCACAATCGTCAATGAATGTTTAATGTGTATCCTAAAGTTTACTCCTCTTTCATTTCGGAATTATTCACGTAACTTACATTTCATATATTATTTCAATTATTTCATATATGCCTATAAGTCACAGGGCCAGGGAAACTACGAAAAAAAAGTGCGACTTCGGAAAAAACTGTAGACTTGTCTGTTTTATATGCAGATCATCCACGTTTGCATTGACCATTTATGGTTAAAAAGGGGCGTATACAGGGCGGGAGTGAAGCTGATTTAGCTGCGCACACTTGTAGGCAGTCTGTGATTTATAAAGCAAAGGTTGCTTGCAGGTGTGTGTACGTGGGATTTTACAAGTCTGAATATTTTTCGGCGCACGCCAATCGTAGCTTTTGGACGTACACTTTTAGTAACGTACGTACGCACAGTTTTATAAATGAGACCCCTGGTCTGTCTGTGTCCTCTTGTAAGTCCTTTCTAAATGTAAGCAAGTCACCTCTTCAGGACAATGAGGACTGTGTACGTTGATATATGACCACCGTATAATTTAGCGTAGTTTAAAAGTGGTGACTTTGGGCTTATATCTGCAAAACCGGAAGCCACATATTAGGTTCGTTTTGGTGAAAATAAGAGTGGTTTTACTCGCGTTTCATTCCTTTGACTTTGTCAGGTTAACCCACATCGTGTTGCTGATCTGCTGCTCATCCGTCCGTTCTGG
>JAOTIX010067179.1:0-13057 GCA_027123715.1 Gaidropsarus macrophthalmus
CCGGTTCTGCTCGAGGTTTCTGCCTGTTAAAAGGAAGTTTTTCCTTGCCACTGTCGCCAAGTGCTTGCTCATGGTGGTAATTGTTGGGTCTCTGTAAATAATATTATACAGAGTACGGTCTAAACCTCTATATGAAAAGTGTCTTGAGATAACTTTTCTTATGATTTGGCGCTATATAAATAACATTGAATTGAATTGAATCTTTTATTAATTGCATTGGAGCGTGCACCAAAGTAGCCAGCGTCAAGCCCTGAAGCCCAGTTTGTTTTGGGTGACGACGCTCGGCCAGTGTGCAGCCGCCCTCGCCCAGGTGTTCTGGGAACGCCCTCGCGCATCGAATCAGTCTGGTTTGGGACGAACAGGCACATTCAATCTGCCACCATTTCTACGTTTCACATTACAAACGATGTCTGGAATGTACTTTCTGTTGCGGGTGTTAAAGTAGGCAGACGATTCTAGAATAGTTCCTATTCTCCCTTTCTATGATATGGCGTATTTCCTATCAATCCGACTTTGTAGGTCTTTCCATACACATTTTCACCAAACTACAGATGCGCCGTGCCCGTACCATGCTATTCCGTGTATTAAAGTTCCGTGACTGTGTAATGGAAAAGCGCCATAAACGCACACACAGACACACGTAAAGACGACACACTGCATACAGATCAGCAGCTACAGGAAGTGACGTCCGTGGTCAGTTTCCAAGCGTGAGGTGGACGGTCTTACCTACTACTATAGTTTCTGAGGAGGACCTTTTCCGTTTTCTAATCAAGCGTACATCCAGACGAATTAGTTTCAGACGAAGTGCGTCAAACTGCATAGAATATGTGACGGAAGTTAGTACTCAGGAAAAACCAAACGTAGCTTTCGCACTCGGACCCTCGCGGCGCATTTGTAAGCAAACTTTGTTTTTCTGTTTTTTCTAGCAGATTAAAGTGAGTGTCTTATGAAGGACTTACACGAATAAAAAGACAACCATGCATTTGGGATGGTACCAGTCATCCCTTGGCTAGTTGATACGTTTATTATGAATGTCATTAGATTAGAAGATCATTTTCCAGTCCTAATATTATGGGATATGTGCGTACTTATGTCGTATGTGAGATAAAAACTTGTTTTTTCTCACTCATTTTGGAACTAAACTAACTAAAAGATAGAAAATTAATTTACTTTGTAGCCTTATCTTGCTTTAACATCTGTCTTTTACGTCGTATATTATACAATGACATAAGTTCGTTCATCAGAGTAGTAAGCATCATAAAGGTTATTCACACCGAAACTCATGTTATAATTCACAACACAGGAACGCCCTGTCCATTGAAACTTTTCAATTCAGAGCTTGAATTGTGCAGTAATTCAGGGCATATACCTTGTTTCCCCAACATAACCATACACATAATCAAGTATCACAGTTGTCATGGTTCAATAGTAATAGTGGACTTGTATACACCAGATGTTCTATGTTCTAAAGAAAGTGCAAGTCTCCCGAGAGCACAAGTTACCTGATTTTGTCACGTGACTTTTAACCTACAGCTCAGTGCACTGCATGAGTCTGTCAGGACAAAACAGTGGAGTCTTGTTTAGACCTCTGGAACACTATGGGTTGCATTTAACCTATTCTCCAAATTGATTTGCAGTGGCTATGCAGGAAACCGTAGAAAACATTTGCAGCATGGTAAAAGGACTTCCTCTGACGTAACTCCATAAAGAAACAAAGGGATACTTCTTTTCACAAACGCCCTACATAACGGAGGAATAGCCTGTTTCTGGAAGGACTATCCCACGAGGATCCAAACATGCAAGTTGAACTCCTAAAAGACTGGTCAGATGGCAATTCACAGGCCTCGGGGGAAGACCCCGGCCCCCTGGAAAGGGAGCTCGGTAACCCGGTTGGACGTTACAATCAGCTGTCTGTGGAGGACGGCGAGGACCACTCATCCGTCGGGACATCGGCCCTGGACGACTCTCAACTTTTCCCCCTGCTGGAAACCAAGCTGTACAAACGACGGTGGCTCATGCTCTTCGTCTTTGCCGCGTTCTCCATGAGCAATGCCTTCATGTGGCTGCAGTACGGCATCATCAGCAACATCTTTGTGCGTTTTTACGACGTCGACGCCATCGCAGTCGACTGGCTGTCCATGATTTACTTCCTCACCTACATCCCGCTCATCCTGCCCGTCACCTGGTTCCTGGACAGCCGTGGCCTCAGGGAAGTGGTGGTGGTGGGCTGTGCCTTCAACTGCATTGGGGCGTGGATAAAGACGGGCGCAGCTCACCCTGAGATGTTTGCCGTCACCTTCTTCGGACAGTTTGTCTGTTCGGTGGCCACGGTGCACCTCCTAGGAATCCCGTCCAGATTGGCCTCCTTGTGGTTCGGGCAGCAAGAGGTTTCTACTGCCTGTTCCATTGGTGTTTTGGGAAACCAGGTGTGTGGTTGTTCACCCACTTGGCTCAAACCACCATGTCCCCATGTGTGGGACATGGCTCAGCACAATTTCCCAGGGTTACTCTTTTGTTTGTCCCCACCTGCCCTCCTAAATGTCATTTTTTTTCATTGCTTCATCTTTTGCAAAAGCTAATTTCTTTCTCCTGGTACAACTGTAAGATGCCTCTGTCTTGGGCCACCCATAGGGAAGAGCACACATTACGCCCACTGGCGTAATGTGTGCTCTCCATCATAGAATCATAGAATCTTTAAGAATGATGAGATTTCGATATATTTAACCAAATGTGAGGAGGAGTAAGAGGCAGCTATCGTGGAATGATTCCAGTGTCCGTCTCTGGCATCTTAGGAGACCCCTGTGTTCTTTGTTTGACTACATCACGCGCTAGAACGTGGTTTGGACCGCTCAAGAACCGTCCTTCAGCAGATTTGACTGGAGCTGTTGTTGAGTTGTGATGTACGGTGTAAGGGAAGAGATTGTCTAGACTATGTGGTCTATGTAGCTGCACGTTTTTTTAAATTATATTGGGGAAAGTACCACTCTTGCAGAAAGCGAGAGGAGGTTGCTGTAGCACTCCGATGACCTTTCTTGTGTTAATGAGATATTTAACTACCCTATTGTGGTAATGGTGTCTTCCAGGAGTCACAGTGAAGCTCATATCAAAATAATTGTGAAGTGAGTAAATGGAGGTTTTAGTCGCCAGAATTTCCAACGGTACACCAATATTGTCTAGCTATTCTACTTCTGAAAAATAACCTGTCACGTTCAGAGGAAATACTGTGAGTGGCCCAGATAAAGAGGTCAAGGGTGGAATTCATCCGCACACACACCTTATCAGCATTTATTGTCACTTCTTCCTTTCCACCCACTTTCTTTACGATGAAGACAGGGCTCTTCTGGAGATACAAGGGAGTGTTTTGTTTCTGTATTTACATGTCTTTTGCTTCCCTCATCATCCAAAGGTGGGCATTGCCATCGGCTTCCTGTTGCCTCCCGTCCTGGTGCCCAATGTAGATGATATGGAACAGCTGGCGTACCACATCAGCATCATGTTCTACATCACCGCTGGCATGTCCACCTTCATCTTTGTCCTGGTGGTCATTGGTAAGTCCTCAAAGCAGAGGCTGAAAAGTGTCACAGCTCAGTCTTATGCTGGTCAAACAAGTAGAGCAGCTTCAGCCTCCTATTAGTCTTTGCTTCATCTAAGTCAACAGCTCATAGTCAAATGAGCAAACAAAGAGAGCCAATACAAAGAATAAGGTAACATGCTGTCATGCCGCAATGCCCTTTCTTTAAAAGGAACTATGCAACTTTCTTAGCTTAATTTACCTTAATTTGAAAGGTTAAGAGTCGTTGTGATGGTTCTATAACACTTTATGGGTCGATGGGTGGCTGTTTCGACTCCCCCCATCGCTTCTGGGTGGAAAAAGGGAAAATCAAGTTTGCTTTTCGGTTTGCGATGAAACCGGATGTGACTCCGCGGAAGTATCGGATCGCGCAAAGTTTCGAACTGCTTTATGGCAGTACACACCCCCAAACATGGAGTCGGCTAGCTATAAACAGCGAGTAGCGAGGGGGCTGTTGTATTAATCATGGATCAGTCAACCAGGCTTAGTTAAAAAGAAATGGTCATGGCTAGCGTTTTGCCGCAGAGTAAACGGCATTTGCAGAAGGTTGTCTGACCATGTGGACAGAGTGATGCTTGTGTTGGCCCTTGCAGTGTTCCAGGAGAAGCCAGAACTTCCCCCCAGCCAGGCCCAAGCTCAGGCCAGGATCGTGTCCCCAGACCAGTACTCCTACACGGACTCCATCAAGAGGCTGTTGAGCAACAAGTCCTTCATGCTCCTGGTGCTCACCTACGGTGCGCGTCTCTCTCTCTAAATGGAATTCAGGTCAAAGTTTTGTGGAGATTGCAGAATGGGACAGGCAGACAGTCCTGTATGCTTCCCCATCATCCTCTATGTATAGTATCTATCTGTTTGGAGGAGATGACCTCTATGTGACCTTGTAAATTAAGTAGTGTGATGTGATTTATTAGACTAAAGTCATACTAAGACATACAGACCCAATATCCAAGTATTTCAGCATTAATGCTATACATGTTTACAGTCAGTCAGGCAGCTGATAAGGACATACTATGGGAATGACAGAAACTAATATTAACACCTTTGTGCGAAATGCAGGGATACAACCATATTTTTGGATGAAGGTTTTAACCAGTTAACATGATAAAGCTCATGCCCTTGCGGTGTCGGCTGGTGAATTGTGGAAATTGATTGGAGAAACGCTCTCTCAACAACAACACCCCTAAACAAAACATAGACAACCACAACAGACAGAGCCCAGCTATGCTCTCTGTGCGCGAGAAGAGACGTGCAGATGATGAAATGGTTTTGTCTTTGGTACGCAGGGCTGAATGTGGGCTGCTTCTACGCCGTGTCCACGTTGCTGAACAGAATGATCACAGAGCAGTACCCAGTGAGTCCCATCTCCCACTGCTGCATTCTTTTTCATCTTTAGGTCTATCACATTATTACACCATTTAGAGATTTCTGCATTTATTTTTTTTAAGTCATCCCTTCCTCTACCGAAGCACTCTTTGGCTAATGTCTTTCCCTGTCGTCCTTCCTAGGGTGAAGAGGTGAATGCTGGGAGAATTGGGCTGACACTGGTCATTGCCGGCATGGTGGGGTCCCTTATTTGTGGCATATGGATGGACAAAACCAAAACCTACAGGTAAGATGCTTTCCCTGATTGTTGCTGAGACTTGGTTGCAGACTGCTGGGTGGACATACACTCTAATGAAAGCTTTTTGCACAAAACACCCAATCATTCTGAAACTGCTCCAGTAAAAGCACGCTTTTGTATTTCTCTACCTTTCATGTTCAGAGGAACCACCTTCGTTGTATATGTTCTCACCTTGATCGGAATGCTGGTCTATTCCTTCACCCTGAATCTGGGCCACCTGTGGGTGGTGTTTGTGACTGCCGGCATTATGGGGTACGTATCGATGAAATGGTTGCCATGGTGAGGACATCTGGTCGTTGCATGGAAATAAACATATTTTTTATGGTTTTTTCCATGCGGGACACAGGGGTGTACTGCCTTTTGACAGTGTGCACACTCTTCACCTCCATTGATATTTAAAGCCCTAACTCAGGGGGCTACATGCATCATGTCCCCCATTACAAACGGTTCTTTCAAACCTCACTACTGCAGGTTCTTCATGACTGGATATCTGCCTCTGGGCTTTGAGTTTGCAGTGGAGCTTACGTTCCCAGAGTCCGAAGGCACCTCCTCAGGGCTTCTCAACTTTTCTGCTCAGGTCAGTGTGTGTGTGTGTGACTTTGTGTATTATACTAAACGTATAACCCTGGGTTATACGGGGTTAAACGGCTTGGGGGTTGGCCCCCCCCCCCCCCGTTTGTGTCGGATAGTGTTGTGTCTTTCATGGTTAACCTGTTAACAAATATCCCGCCAGGTGTTTGGGATCATTTTCACCATCTGCCAAGGAAAGATCATGGATAAATGGGGCACACTGGCAGGAAACCTCTTCCTCTGCACCTTCCTACTCATAGGGACCATATTGACAGGTATAGAAACCTTCATCTCCCAACCGTTTGCCGGGGTTGTACAGTTTGAGGACCCTATTTGCATACCTTCAAGACACATTACATGTAGACTGACGACATTTGGCAGATGCTTTTATCCAAAGCGACTTACAAGTACATTTTGTCAAAGGGCATAAAACCAACATATCACCATAGATCAGCTGTAATCAAGAACAATAGAAACAGGTTTAAAGCACTCATCTGAGTAGAGTAGATGCTATTTAGCAAGGATACGTTAAAGGGGTAGTTTGGAATTTTGGACAGAGGACCAAAATTGGACTAATTTCCAAGTTAGCCAGTGTGTTATTTATCATTGAAGACATTTTCAACAAATTTAATTCAGTCCTTCTAGTAGCACAGTTCACTGGTGCGAGGCTAATGCAAGCCAACGGTCGCGATTTGCCTGCCAATAAAGTCTTACCCACTCACCAGTACACTCGAGGCAAACGCCAGACTATTGATGGAAATGTATGTGTTGAATGTTAGAAATAAAACCAACCTTGCATTTTGGGGGACTTTTGAGTGTATCAGCAGCAGTGTTATACTTCCTGATAGTAGGCTACGGCTGTGGCGGACTGATAATACCTAGGTTACCAAAGTGAAACTGAGAAACTAGTGCCTCAAACTGCGATGATTCATACGATGTGAGGTTGGTTTTATTTCTAACATTATTCTATCAACACATACATTTCCATCTATAGTCTGGTGTTTACCTCGGGTGTACTGTGGAGTGGGCAAGACTTTTTTTTATTGGCGGGCAAATCGCGACCGTTGACCTGCACTAGCCTAGCACCAGTGAACTGTGCTACTAGAAGAACTGAATGAAATTTGTTGAAAATGTCTCCAATGACGTATAACACACTAATGGCTAACTTGGAAAGGGTTAGGGTTAGGGTTATGTCCAAAATTCCAAACTACCCCTTTAAACACATGGCATCTTTGTACTCCCTGCTAGTACAGGATGTTCAACAGGTAGCAAAAGGCTATGGTAAAGGTTAAACAAATGTGCACAAAATTTTGTGTGAGCTGACACATAACAAATGTAAATGAAATAATACAGGACATCATCATGCACATGCTTTTTGTAAACATTTAGTAGATTTTCTCACAAAATGTACTTATTAAACTGGATTGGGTGGAGATCAGCTATGTGACTAAAGTTTGCTAATGACGTCAAACATAGGTAGCTCTCAGCCACCTTCATGTTGACAAATACGCTCACAGAGGAACAATGGTTGCAGACCCCTGGACTAGTACTTGTAATACCCCCTAGTGGCTGAAAAATAATATTGCTTTATTACTGCTTTTCCCATTGAGCCGATAACATGTCCACCTCAGCGTTTTCCCTTCCATTGAAAATGATGTTTCACCTTGCCCTGTGGACCGAAGAAGGGTTTGTTTAGTCAGCATGCCATTAAACCATGAACACTGTATTATTAACTGCTTTTCCAACAGGATTCATCAAGTCAGATCTTCGAAGGCAGAATGCCAATACATCATGTGACACACAGAGGAGGAGCGTGAGTATTCCTTTTGCATGCGTGTGTGTCCGCAGTGCATGTTGGCATGTAGAGAGGTGGTGGGGTGCACGGCTGCCAGGTGTATGCTTTGTCGATCTCTTGGAGCATACGTAGCTTTGTCAAGGCTGTCCGTCTGGGGCAACGCTCCTGAAGCTGGCTTCTATAATTGACATGCCCTGGAGCTTTTTGCTGCTTTCAGTCAAAAGAGGAGCATCATTTCCTCAATACTCAATACTCAATACAACTATTATTATATTATTATGAACTATATATATTTTAAAGATTACATTTGAAAGTGGAACGGAAATACTTTCCCCGTTCACTATGAAATTATTTGTATTTGTATGGTGCATACAACGTGCTTTAATAACATTGCTTGGTTCGGAGTAAAACACACTGTACTGGCCGAGATCAGCAATTAATCATTAACAATGCAACTGCTCATATCTTTTTAATGCTTTGCTCCGCTTAAACATTTTAAATCTATATGAAAAACTATAAAATCCGCTTTTTAATTTTAAATTTTTAAATTAACCTTTCCATGTGTATAGCAATTGACACATGGTAGACATGTATAGCAGTTAGCAAATGGTGCATAGGCACACCATATGTTAACCGCTATGTAGGCCTACCATGTACTAACCGCTATGTGTTCCCTGCTATATTATATATAACTTAACCTATAGGATGCTAACTTGGGGTTTGCGGTGTTGTTGATGGAAGCAGTCATAGTGAAGAAAGCCCTATGGCCTTGCTGGTGCCTGACCCCCAAGCTTTGGTTGTAGCCCACAGGTTCGGTAAGCTCAACGCAGGACTATGGGGCCACCAGTTCCAGTGGCTTCTGGCAGCGTTTTCACTAGCCTCCCCGCCTCATTAAAACCAAACTTATACATACACTAAGGTAGGGGCCTTCATCTGATTATCTGAAGCACAACAACATATATCCATCCATCCATCCATCCATATAAAAACCGATGCATAATATTTTCCAGTTGAGCTTAGTTTTAACCAAACAATAATGTATTAGATAAGCCGGGAAACCAGATAATCTGCAAGCTCATCTTTGATGTGCTCTCTTATATGCATCCCCCCTTCTGCTAAGATAAAGATAAGGATTTCACAACCAGTTATCTGATATGGGGTGGGTTTGAAACAAAGACTTTACAGGGAGAGCCCCATGGGGACGTCGTTGTGGTAGTTTCAGTAACAAGCAAGATGGCACCTGCTGATATATTACATATTTCATATATGGACTGATTTGTTGTATGGCTATCAAATTGTGTCCAGGGGCACTTTGGTCTTGTCCTCTGTGATAACATCCCTGGGAAATCTTAAATGAACTCAGAGGTTCCAGACTTGTATGCATTAGGATAGTCTTTGGTATTCTTTTTTAAAAAATCGTTAAACACGGGTGTCTTTTGACTGCGGCGATATGTTCAGTTATGAGGTTTTTGTGAAGTATGGGCGTGAAAGTTTTGTTTAATTTGATTTGAATTCCCTGAAGGCTAACAGTTAGGAAATTATTAGACTTGACTAGACTTTATTCAACCAATGATATTTTTTATAAATGTATCTTGAATGATAGAATCTTAACATGTAGATCCTAACCTCAGTAACCCATTATGATTGATGGTTATTTGATAAACGGTTATAAATTATAACAGCTAAATATCTCTTTTGAAACTGCATTCTATCCATTTGAAACCATACCAATTATTTTATTTTCCCCTTTTTATGTCACAACGTTTAACTGCATCAAGGATAGCATTCCTTGTAATTAAAGGAATTTAATAAATGTTTAGAGGTTAGATGCAGGTCAATAGTTATCTACATATATATGCGATATAGGGAATTATTTTACCAAAGTGTTGTTATTTTTTGACCAAAACAATTATTTTGTAATGCTAATTGGACACATATTTCAGATATCAGAATCAAACCAGGAAGGAGGCATCTGTCCAGAAGAGGCCACGTTGTGAAGCAGGCTTGTTCTAAACGGCTTGTCTGGGAAGCCAGACAATGCTTCACAGCCTCAGACCAGTTGGAGAAAGCATGCATTTTACCAAGGTGCACACCTACTGTGATTAGAGGTGAACACCAAGTTACATTCCCCAATTGATCATGTGAGGTGGAACAAGTGCAAACTGAATGAGATCAGATTGTGTGTGTGTGTGTGTGTCTGCGTGTGTGTGTGCATGTGCGTGCGTGCATATAAAATTACAAAACACCTCAACAACATATCGTACTGTATGGAGTCAATCTTAAAAGCTCAGTTTCATCGGTTCACAAACGTCTCTCCTGCATATGGGCAAACTCACAAAGTGGTTGAAGCAAAGCGTTTTATCTACTGGTAGATGAGCTCTTCAGCTCAACTAGCCTCAGCCTTGTAGGAACCTGACGCTGGTGCTCTGATCCGCTGCTCGATGGAACCACAAGCATTTGACCAACGTCAGGCTTCAGTATGGTCATCGTAAAGTAGGGTAATTGCACCCCAAGATTGTGTTGTAAATGATGTGTCAAGGGGGTCTTGTGCAATTTGTAAGGTACTTTAAAGCCATTTATTACAAATAGAATTATTTATATTTTCTTAATCTATTATTTGATCTGCTCCTTGCCAAATTGTTTCTCTAACATCTCGAACTAAGTGTCTTTACTATTTTACTGATATTTTGAAGAGCTGTGTTTGAAGAGCTATGTTCTTATTTAAGAATGTGTATTGTAGAGACTTTAAAACGCTGACATTTCTGTGATGGCTGTGAATGAATTTATTAAATTTCTTGGATTACCATTCAATTCCTATGGCTGAATTTCAAATTATTATCCAATGCCCTAATGTGTTATTATATCTTTTTTTTTTTTTTACCAAGAATACAATACTGAAATGATATCTAAAACATCACAGGACAATACCAAAGCTGTTGATAAAGTCAAATACGGAAAATATATATTTAATTCCTTCTGTGCAACATGTCAGTATGACTTTGAATTGAACCTCCTGTACTCTTGAGGCTTAAAGCAGAGACTCGGTGGGGGATGAGGTGTTGGCCTCACATAATTCAATGTGTACATTTAATTCCGCTTCTTCTGTCGGGCCCGTACTTCTTCCTGGGGTTCGGAAATACACTGATAGCCAATCAGCATTCCCACGATAGAAACGCCTTAAGAGAAAGGACCAGAAATCGGTCATGATGTGAATAAGGTCATCTTAGTCTGCACTGCATCATGGGATACAAAACATTATTGTGATGGTTATCAAATGTAACTCAGAACTCACTTGCGACAATAAGCGGTGCCATTACTCCTATGGTCACAGGAGCGGTTTTATAGATGAAGGCTTCAGAAAGGAAGTGACCCAACGCCAGCACAAATGTCCATAAGGTGATGTGGTAGAGTCTGTGCAAATCAAGTCAAGTTTTACTTCAAGGTAATCGGAAGTATATCAATAGACTGTAGGCTTCTGTAGTTTATTTCTTTATCAATATCTTACGTTCTATTATGGATGTCAATTGCACAGGCACAGCGTATAGTAGATGCGAGTAAGGTCCAAATTCCAAATGTTCGTGCTTGGAGAACATTCACTAGATGCAAAAATGATGGTGAAAAAACAGGATTAATATATTCTATTACCTAATAACCATAATATTATTAATAGTAACCATAATAATCCTCATGACTATAAACAGGTAATCCTGTCTAGGCCTTTATTCTTGTCAAAGTCATAAGTATTCAGTACCTAAGGTGTCAGACTGGTTATGTACATACAGTATACATTCATATAATACATATTTTTTTTATGTGTGAAAATGAAAGTGAAATTTCTCACCAAACTCTGGCGTCCCTGTGTAGAGTTTTTCTGATAAAAAGCTGTGGTCTCTGAAGCTTTGCACTGTGTTGCCCATGGCAATGAGCGACACCATCAGCAGCCAGCTCCTCAAAATATTCAAAAATCTACTCATCATGACTGAACACCTGTGGGAAGCGAGTTCTGTGTCAAAAGTACAAATATTTCGAGACAAATCCAACATCAATAGCACTGATATGCATAGGTTTATGTGCTAATGGAAAAGCGATACTGCATTCGACTACCATTGAAAGTGTAAAATGGATGAAACAATGTGTCGTGCTAGAATCAATGTAGAATCGGATGCGTTTTTTTGCGGAGATACGTAAACGAACGAGGATAGATTATATTACCTGTTTACCTGTCCCAATAGCATATAAATATGAAGAATGATGAGACGTAAACAGTTGTGTTGCACAGATAGAGCTGTCAATCTTCGACGATGAATCTACCCAATGAGAATGTTGGTAAAATGGCTTCATGGAGTCGCCCCATTCGTTGATTGGACAGTTCGTTGTTGGGTACCGCCCTGTTTCACCGTCAACCCAATCGCTGCACAGCACCGGCGTCACCTGTAGCATATGCTTTTTTGGGTTCCACCCACAACGTGTCCTCGTCTTGAACAAAAGTAAAAAAAGGAATGAGATATACGTAGTTAATTTGTTGATCATTTTAGGGAAATACCATATTCTCAAAGCCACATTTAATAGCGCTAAACCTTCTTTAATTGCTTTTGGATGAAAAAAAATAAGAAAGCTGCTAAAACCATTCTGCTATGCTCTATTTTATATATTTTATAATATATGTTTGAAACTCCCCCTGGCACTACTCTTGACTAATGTATTGTCTGTATTAATGACTCTGCTTGTTTGTTCTTAATGTTTGTATCGTAAAGATTTTATAAAGATTCATATATAAAAAAAACGTGTCCTCGTTGCCAGGCGCATGCGCCGTCATGTCGCTGGTCAGTTGCTGTAGTTACCAGGAAGCTTAGCCAGGATGGCCAGCTAGGCTGCCCTCTTCAACATAGATTAATGTTTATTCTCGCGTGTTTGGTATGTAATTACAAAAAAACACGACTGTGGACACTGAACCATAACCGTTCAGATGGTGGACATAAACCTGCCAATGCGACCCACATGTAAACCTCTTGTTCTCACTCAATATAGGCATTGGTGTTATATATTGGTTGTGTTTTAGCTAACGTTTATGCTTGTGACGAAAAATTATGCCAGAGTTTCATTTGTGTCGATATGCGTCAACAGTCAGGATTTTACGCTGGTGTATTTGCAGATTGGAGATGCCATGGTAAGCCGAGGTGCTGGATGATTCCATCAAGCTTTTCATCTCGCAACTCTTCCACTCTGAAGAGATGCCCTCTGTGATCCGGGATCAGGAGGACTCAGAGTCCGACCCAGAGGATGAACACGAGTAAGTGATTGCCCTGATTAGATTTGCAATAGCAGATCAAGTGGTTGCGATTCAGCCCGTGTGTATTAAATTACATTGGAAATATTTCCATGGTCGAGCTCATAATACGTAAACTGTTTGGTGAGATGAAAGTTAAATCTAAAAGGATAGCTTGATAGGATAGATAGATAGATAATGTTCCCTCAAACGAATAATACAATAATAATATAT
>JAOTIX010069751.1:0-12989 GCA_027123715.1 Gaidropsarus macrophthalmus
TCCCTCTGGTCTTGGGAATCGAACCTGCGACCCACCGAGCACAAGCCCAGCTCCCAGACCATTAGGCCACGGCTGCCTCGCTTATGAACCATCGTCTCATTTGGCTGAAGGCCTCCTTATCTGAACATCTGGGAAGGAGGTCATAAGGAACTATTGTTGAGATCCTCCTCAGAATGGTATCTGGCTTCATCATCAAGTGTACTCCTTGACCAAGGTTGTCAATAAATACTGTAAAACTCAAAAGCCATCGTAGTAGTGCTCATCATAAAACATCCATAAACACTCCTGATGAACCTCTCCACAAGCAACCAACCTGCACATAACGAGAGACGCCCCCTCCCCAGGGGGTAAACCCATCCTCCTCCAAGGGAGACGGGATCATCGCTGCAGACCGCGATCTGGACCAGGGAACCGGAGTGAGTTCTTTTGGATCTGTGATGCAACATTGCGGCACCTCTCCCGCCTGCGGACCTCAGCAGCAGCAGCAGTCCCGGCCGGGCGTCTCCTCCGTGTCACCGCGTAGCAGAGGAGGCCTCTGAGAAGGGCTGCGTTCCAGGAGGCTACCCTCAAAGTCTTTGGCCGAGTAAAGGGGCGCAAACGATGTGTCCGAGTGACGAAGGTGCAGCTTGAACCCGTGTCACCTTTCGGGCTACCAATTAGCGTCACATCAACTTCTGAAACCTAAGGTGTCCCTGTGCACGTCACACACACACGCTGACACACACACGCACACACTGACACACACACGCACACGCAGGAAGAGACACATTACACTTTGGACCCCGGTCCCATCTGCTGCAGGGCCCTCGTCAACCAAGTGTCACCCGATGACATCACAGACCTGTCAACCTTTCCCCCCTACGAACGCATGAAAAACACGCACGCGCACGCACACACACACACACACACACACACACACACAGCCTGCTTTAACCCAGCTGGCTGTGTCCTGGCTCGTCCTCTCTCCGTTTGTTTGTTTATTTCTTCAGCCATCAGTCTGTCTGTCTGAATGTACCCTTTCACTCGTCCCCCTCTCCACGGAGCACTTTCTCAACTTTCTCCGGGCCATTCTCTGGAGTCATCATCTACGCTGTTTATTTCTCAATGAAAACAAAAAAGTCATGCGGCTGAATGTCACGAGTGCTGAGACCGCTAAGCCCCGTATCCATGACCGGCTCAAAGGGAACCTCGCGTCAGCGTGGCAATGCATTCCCTACGGGCCGAGTGGAGGAGCTAAGCCTGTTGCTCCGCGCTAAACCCGGGCCCCGGAACGCTCCCACTGCCAAACTGGGAGGAGCCTAACTTCACTTCAGTCAGACTTCAAATCCTTTCAACTTTGATGCTGATCTGAACCGGTCATATTCCCATCTGCCTGAGGAAAGATGCACAGTTTGGATATACGTTTTCAGGTTCTGTCTACCAGAGGATCAAGGGCCCACAGATCCCGGTTCAGCCCAGCCTGGCACCTCGAGGGGCCAGAGTTCATCAGCCCATGTGGCCCTGGAGATAGGTTAGCATGACTGCTACCCTGCATTGTTACACTGGACTTAAAGGAAAGATGCATGTGTGGTAAAGACAGTGAGCATAACGAGCAGAAATTAGCAAACTTAGGCTAAACAACCAAAAATGCATCCAATGTACCTGTGACAGACAGGTAAGACAAATGCCCTGAACCAATCAGGGGAGAGATGCCCTGACCGGTAAGAACCTCAAAATAGGCTCATACAGTACAACTATCATTTCACTGACTGATGGCAATGGCGATCGTTCAAGGAATGCTATTTTGGCAGCATGACAATGTCAGCCTTTACAGCATTAAGTGTGGCGTGACATTGCGGTGTTCAAACTGCTGCAGCATTTCCCATGGGTGGGGTGGGGGCAAAACATTAGATTTAGCCGAGGTCCCAGTGTATTTACATTGATTCAGGATTTTACAGCAGAGTCCTCTCCATATGGCAGAGTATCACCCAACAAAAAAAACCCATTCTCATGTACAAGACAGCCCCCAAAACAGTCCTTCAGGAGGACGTGAGTGTTGGTACGCATCAGAGAGGCGTGTTTCTGTTTGCTGCTGCTTGGATCCCTCTCACTAACTCCAGGAGGGGCCCATCGTCACAGCACTGCTTTTCTTTAACCTTAATCTCTCTCTCCATCTCCGGCCAACTTCCTCATGCTTTCTGACAACGCTGCGTCCAGAGCTCACACGCACATCCCCCGCATATCGTCCTCTCCTCGCACCGCGTTCAGGGAGTCAGGTGAGGTGACAAAGACCCTCGTCGACTATTTAGTGTAAGCCCCGTTTCTTTCAGATGTTGTTAGGGATGTTGTAGTGTGTGTGTGTGTGTGCTGAGAATCTACAAATGAAGATGAACTCTTGTTACCCGAGACTCCAATGAACAGAAATATAAAAAGAGAAAAAGGATAAGCCTGCAGGCAAGGCAAGAGGCCGTTGACCCGATGAGAAGCCGTTTCTGTGCCCAGGAGGGAACCAGACTGAATGGACTCAGGCCTGAAGTGCAGTCAGGCTGCCATTAGCCGGCTGGTAAGCTAGCTGGCCGGCTCTGAATGATGCAACTGTAAGGCTGGAGTCACAGTCTGAAGTTATCTTCACACAGATAAATAAACACTTTTTGATGAAGGATAAGGGAATGTTAAATTATTGTTTTGGTGAAATTGTACCCCCCTTGGATTTCCATCTTTAGCAGTGTTACAACCTGGAAGTAAAATAGATTGAAATTGGAATTTCACCATTAGACTTTCACAACATATTTATCACATAGAAGGTGTCAAATATGTTTTATTGTCACACAAATGTTATCTTCACAAACAATTTGTTGCAAGCGTTCACCCCTTTCTACTCAATTTCAAATTGTTTTGTAATAATAGCTCAAGCTCTTTCATGACAGATGGAGTGACCATTATTAGCAATTTCAAAGTCTTCTCAAGCAACAGATTACAGATTGCATTGAGCTCCGTCACTAGGCCATGTGAAGACCCTGCTCCAATGAACTCAATGGGTAGGGCTGTTTGAGCTATAACGTTAGTACGTAATGTTAACACAACAGAGTTATAGAAGTAAGGGGTGTTTGGACTCTGAAGTAAGTGCTGTTAACACAACAGTTTGATAGATGCAGGTGTTTGGGCTCTATAGTTAGTATTGTTAAGTGTTTCCAGACGCAGACAAATATATATTTCACCCGCACAAGGTTCGCTTAAAGTGACAATCTCGAAGATCTTGGCTTTCTGTTTGTCGCCATCTATAAGGAAAGATTACAGTACGCCTCCTGGGTGTTGGGTAATGCATCACTAACTTGTGATTTGAATGCACGATGGGAATGTTGCCAAAGACAACCAGTTTGTAACGTTTATATTGCTGCATATGCAGGAGCTTTCACCGCTGGGCTATGAACTCAGTCAGCATGCTTCTGCCAGATTCGTTGGCTGACACTTATTTAATTGAAAGTCTTTGGAGATCTTGGAGATACGGTACTGTTGGCTTTGGCTCCGTCCTCCTATCGCGGAGATCACTTATCTGGTTCCATTGTGAGTCCAAGTGTGTGTAGTGCCACCGCAGGGTACAGGGTCAGGGTACAGAGGGGAGCGCTAGGCGGTTTGGCCTTCCATTGCACCAAGCCTGAACCGGGGGTTTATTGAACGGAGCACCAGCCGAAGGCAGCACCTGGAGTTGTTATTTTAACATTTTCAAAAACATTTTTATCTGGTGCTTCTTTACTCAAGTTACCGAATCAAACAGACTGGTTTGTATGCTTGTATGCTGTATCCACAAAAGGAAGCTTTGGACTTTTGGTTTTGTGTCAAGTCCTGTTTGAGTGTTTGGAAGACAGAAACCTACAAACTGTAAAAAACTAAAGTTATTATCAGCCACTTAATTGACCTATTGCATCTTAGATTACATTTACTTGATTATTAATTGCATTCGGTCTTTTCATATTTCGGCCAAACTATATTCGTATACAGTATTGTAAAAGAAGATGCAAGTACTTCCACAGATTTCCCCATGTATTTATTTGCGTTGCATCATTGTTATTAGTGTTTAGGGTTATTATTGGATATTGTTAAGGGCCTGACATCATCATCTGGGCCTGGTCCTTATGGGCTCTTATGCGTTTTGATCAAGCCAAGTGTTGTTGTGGATTTGATACATCCTCACCCTGATTCGTTTTGGACTTATTCTGATTTGTCGGTTGTACTGGTTGCTGACCCAGTAGGCCTGGTGGTAGTTTCTCTTTCCCCTTGCCATTCGTAGTTTCCCACCGCACGCCGCAATCACAGACTACTTATTATCATTTTTATTTAACATGACCATGTCTTCCTGGGTTCAGATCAGTAAATACATGACGCGGCGTTACCTTTGTCTCCATCAGTCTCCGGTCCTCGTAATGAGAGGGGGGGATAGGTTTAATGAACGGTGAAGCTAACAAGAAGGAAATGGTGTGAAACCATAGCACCGCCACGCTGACAAGCCAGGCCAGAGCAGGGAAACAATTATCCACGAGAGAAACTCCAGTCTGTGGAGGAGGAGGAGAATAGACGTTACAGGGGTGAGGGAGAACGCTGGACACGAAGTAGACGTGTAATTACTGCCGAGAGGGAGGGAGGGAGGGAGGGAGGGAGGGAGCAGCGAGGAGACCGGGGTTCCAGCGGGGGCCACATGCTGATTCCCTGATCCACTGTCTCATTTTCCCCTCTCACTGTGCGTCCTCATCCAGCCATTACGCCACGCTCTGCCTCCCCCGCTGCACGAAGCGCTCTCGCCCTCTCTCCCTCTCTGGCTCTCTCTCTCTCCCTCTCTCTCTCTAGCTCCCTTTCCTTCACCTTTTCTATCCTCCTCCCTCTCCCCCCTCGCTCCATCGCTCCTAGCCCTTTCCTTCTCTCCCCCTGTCTCTTCCTTCCTCTCTCCTTCTCTCCTCCCTCTCTTCCTCATCTCCCCCCTCTTCCTCCCCCTTTCTTGCTTTCTATCTCTCTCTCTAGCTCTTTCCTCCTCTCTCTTCCCTCCTCTCTCTCTCTCTCTCTCTCCATTACGCCGTGTCCTCTCATTTTATTTGTGTTTTATATGTCCTGCCGTCCCTCCTCCCTCCCAGCAGGGGGGCTGAACCAGCGTGCGAGGCGACCATAATTACAGCAGAGCGCAGACGAGAGCAGAAAGCACATGAGGCGCACGCAGCCGCGGGGCGGAGCGACGGGGTCATTCATTAAACCTTCATTGTTTCAGATGCTTCATAATGGGGCATTTTCAGGCTGTCGCCTCTTATTCGAGTTTATAGAGCAACCGTAAACCCCAATACTTCCTGTCGTCTGGAAGGTTTAAAAACACAGCGATTGAATTGGAAGTGGTTCGTGATGGCAGGCTGATGCAGCCCATGCTACTGGGTGGAGGGAGACGGTGGCTCTGCTCACTGGTGCCATACTCCTCTGCACTTGTTCTCTGCAGACACAAAGCTGCCGACATAAAAGACAAAAAGACGGTCTCTCTGGGTTGTGTTGGTAGACGACATGGGTGGGACGCCCACAAACACATTTCAGCACACAAGGAAGAGAGAACAACCGGCTGGCAGGAATAAAGAGCTAAATTAATGATCCAACATCACCCCCGACAACAATGAAGAGCACAGCAACGTGGTACAAAGTAACCACCAGCTAGCGAGCTAGAAGCGTGGCGCCACAGTTGACCCTGAGCCAGCAGCCCGTCCCAGCAGCACAGAGCTAGCAGCAGCAGCAGGACTCTGAGAACCAATGGACCACTAACAGCACCTCTGCCAACGTGAGCCCTGGCGGCGGTGTGGAGGCCCTTTCAGCTGAACCTTCCTGGAAGGGACACTGTTTGAAGAATGGCGATAGCGTCACAGTGTGTTACAGGGACCATGCACCTGGACTCTTCCTTTTGTCTGGAGTGTACAGTGAAGAAGGGGTTAGTGCACAAGAGTAGAACGAGGGCCCCTCCACACGAAGCCGATTGTTTGGTGAAACCGCATAAGTCTTGTGCGTTTCGGCCGACCAATCCGTCAGCGTTTCGGCCGACGGATTGGTGGCTGGTTTCAGATCTATGCGGTTTCGTGTACCGGATTTGTGTGGACACCTGAAACGACCAATCCGTCGGCGTTTCGGCCTGAAACGAAACACCTCAAACGGACACCTCAAACGGACACCTGAAACGAAAACGATGACGTCATCGCCCCACCCCTCGAACCCTCTAGCCAATGAGCTCTTAAGCCTGCGGCGTCTCAGAACTCACAACAACGATGCGCATGCTCGCCTCTTCTTCTTCTGGATTTCTGCTGCAGAAGCAGCGCCCCTTATGGGCCTGTAATGTGTACTACAGTTTCTACAGATCTATGCAGTTTCGCATCGACTCCATCGTTACGGAGATGCTCTTGAACCGCATAAAACGAAACCGCATCGTTTTCGCCCGTTTTGGCTTCGTGTGGACTGATGAAGGAAGGATTAGAGGAAGGCTTATTGTGTTCCCTAGGTGTGACACATCACACTTATGCAAGAACGTCAGACCCAATGAATGCGGGTGTGTAATCCGTGAGGTGGGGGTATATTCAAATGAGATGAATAAAAATAGATATTCTGAAATGTACATGTCTTGTCTCAAAACATCATCTGTGCTAAAGGAAGGTTCGTTCAACATGAGTCATCCGGACCTGCTGTCCCATTCCTTCTACGTTAGCTCCCTTTAATCACTGCGATGCAGTCAACAACAACAGCTAGGGGGTAATCAAAATAATGCCAGGATGGCGTTTGCCCTTTGGCACGTTTATTTCCATTCCACAGAAGAACTGCTACTCAGATGGCGCAAGTGATGACGACGGTGCAGTTTGCTCTCACTACATGAGTCAAGGCATGAGACAATCAACTTTACGTTGCCGGGGTCAGGCCGGGGCCACGCGGGCGGAGCGAGCCACTTACCCCACTCTGGATGCCTCCGAGGAAGGCAGCGGGAGGAAGGCTCGTCTGATCTAACCAAAGGTTTGGCGGACCTGAGGAAATCCGTTCCAGACAGGTAAGCGTGCAGCCATCAAGTGCTTCCTGCCCGTCCCCTACGGCAGTGAGGCTGATTCGTGCGGAACGCCGCTGGAAGGCCCACTGAGCACACGCACATCATGGTGGTGGGCTGGATGGGGGGGTGGTGGGGGGAGCTCTTTTTACGGATTGATTACAATTCTCCCTCTCAGAAGGAGGCGAGAATGACTCCGTCTCAGAGAGAGGTCTTGGACATGGGAGTATGAACCAAACCGACCTTAAACGGAGCGACAGCCTCAATGGTAGGCTGGGTCTTAAGGATATGTAGCTAGCAGATGCGTGTCATTTTGAACATGTATTTGTCCGCAAATAGTTGGTTGGTTATAGAAGCCAACGTTAGCAAAGCAAACCTGCATTCGGATCGGACGATGCTTTGACAGGTCAGCATCAACAGGGTCAAAGTTGAAACTGTTTGACCTTTGAGTGTCAAGGTGGAGAGTCCGAGACGCACTCCAAGTTCATGGGAAAAACCCGACGAGCTCATCCTGTTAACAGGGCCTGAGCAATGGTGGTGCAGTGCAATCAACTGGGAATACTCTGTTGCGAGAGATGAATACAGAACTCTGGAGTCGGGGGATGAGTGGGAGACCGTCCTGTCAGAGGTCACTGAGCTCGGGGCGGAAGCTGCCGGTCGTGCGTGAGACTCACAGATGTGGAAGTCTCCCCAGATGATTGCGTTGTCCTGGGTGACCCCGCCCCCGCCACCCCCCCCTCCAACAGGACCAGCGTGAACCCTGGAACCGGACCGTTTGATTGGCAGGCAGCCTGGCTGCCGGATCCAGATATTCTCCGGATGGGGACGGCGGACAGGATGCTGGTCCCAGAGGGAGAAAAGAAAATCCCGAACGGATTTCCCAGCTGACCGCCAAGACGGGGCTGCGGCAGAGGTGACTCGCCACGATCGGGAAAAGCCGCCCGTCGGTGCCGGGATTCAGAAAGACGCCTCAGAATTCCCCGTTGGTTGTTTTTGGGGGCGGGGGCGCATGCTGATGAAGTCCCCCGCTTCAGACCACCCAGTTGGGTTGCGAGGTGGCACTGGTGTTCTCCACCGCAATACATATGGAACAGCCACATTCCACACAGGGAATTATGCATCTCTCCCATCTCCCCAACGCATCACCAATACAATCCTCACACACACACACACACGTGGTCTCCCTCATTCATAGTAATACAGTTAGACTCTGTGGTGGAAGGAGTCTCATCTAAGCCTTCCAACCCCCGGAAAACGAAGACGGTCGGAGACAAACCAAACCTGCCAGCAGCACCCAGTGCCAAACATTCAGAACTCTGCAAATGCAAAGGGGCTTTGAGCCGTGGGCCAGAGGCTCATTCCCCTCTGCATTCTGCGACACGTACCGACTTAACATTTATTTTTATGAAAATCGTCCGAGATTGTCACCATTTTATTTATGATGCTAATTTGTTCTCGACAAGCCTTTGTGTTCCAGCCTACCGAACTTTGTCAATCAATACCAGAAATGAACTATTACCGTCTGGGACAATGAATGCAGGTGAGGGAGGACACATGTTTAATGACCAGGAAGGCTGTGATCACTCTTATTGATTAGGGCTGAAACCGTTCAGTTCAACCACAGACAGCTAAAACAAAGACACTGAACCCTCCCTGAATATTTGCCGTTTAAAGATCCAGGAATCAGTCGCCGCTGTTGGTCCGGTAACACGTGAGGTTTATCATTTCTGACATTGTTTTTTCTGACTACTAAATGATTGATTGACAATGGGAATAATCGTTAGCTTCAGCCCAGTTATGGAATCTGGACGTTGGGGGTTCAAACACACACACACACACACACAGATGACACACCAATGAATCTGATTTGCAACCACTAATCTGACTCCACACACACACACACACGTTGAAGACGTCGTAGAGTAGATTACGGTGTGTCTACAAATAAGGATGGAAACCGACTGCAGCATTTTCATGTGCAAATTCAAGACAACATGAAACGAACAGTATAACAAATACAAAAATATACCTCATCTACAGATTATGGGGCCATCGGGGGATTCATCATAGAAACAGGTTAGTGTTTTATGATATTCAGATTACAAACAGCCCCTCGGAAAAGATCTGCTCATCTGTGGCTCATTCAGATCTCTAGAGACCAACTGGAGCTTCTCATTCATGAATCATTCTGCCATCATTTGTGTCTGAGATACGACTCCTCAGAATCCCGTAGGAGCAATAAAGAGATGAAAGAGATTTATTAGTCGACTTCTTTAAGACAAATGACGTTCAATTGCGTTCTACGTTTAATCACGATTTGAGAGGAAGGATAAACAGAGGAGGTCCCATCACTGAAGACCGCGTATCTCACCCTTGTCTCCAAGAGACAGACGGGAGAAGTGTGAGCCTTACAGGAGATCTCATTATCGTACGTCTAATGTCTCCTCCTGGTTCAATCTATTTCTCTCAGAAGTGCCGAGTACTGTAGCTATATGAGAAGCTAACATGCAGGAAACAATCAAGAATGAACTGAATGAACCGTGCGTAGCAATGTCCTATTGCTGCAGGTGAGAGATTGTTTCTCACCGGGCCACCATGATGACCAGAACACAGGGTGAACACTGTACTCAGAGATTTGGAGTGCAATGCTACAGAGAGCAAGCGATTTGCCCCCATGTCCAAGTCCTCTCGTGTGTGTGTGTGTGTGTTTTGATGGCTGTTCTAACCTCTGTCTCAACAACACAACAGATGTCTTGTGTAACCATCCCCCACCAACACACTCCAGTAATTACAATTAGCTACAAAATATATATCTAAATATTTCAGACCAATTTTCAGCAAACTGTATAAAATACCCCAAATCCTTTGCAGTGAATGCAATAACAGACTTTTACACACGGATGACTAATGCCCATCGTTTCTGTCAGGAAAACAATGATTTGTTGAGAACGAGTCTAATTGGAACATCTGGTGAAGTTTTACTGGAGGCGTTCACCTCTGCAGTGGAAGGGACCCGCTGGCCACCACAGTCATTCTAGAACCAGTGGAGATATTTCACAAGATGAAAGAAATGTCACATCAAGGGAATATGGGAAAAGCAAAATAAACCATTTTCCAATAGTTTCCCTGTAATACGATAAAACATAACATACGGTAGGAATTATTTCTTCTTAACCTCTGAGAATTCCAGTGCCAAATTGGTACTTGTTAATAATTTGAAAGTGCAGGATTTTCTTGGCTTCTGAGATGCTGTAACAAAATGGTACATGCTTTCATCTGGGCCCGTAATTGGAAACCTCAGTAAACACAATGTGTTGCCCTTCAGCTTGTGTTGAGCCACGTCGTTTTTGTTGACATTATCTGCATCGTTTTGCAGCTTCCATACCCAAAGAAGAAGATGTGGTCAATGACTGAGTGGGGAATTTTATACAAAATGAACATAAAAAGGTTCTGCAAGTTGTGCATATTTAATGTCAATGATGCATACATCTGGTAAATTACATTTGCAATCACGGCTTGTCTTACGAGTGTCGACGTTTATGTGAAGGTGGCACTGATTATGCACGTCATAAACAGGAGTCATCGAGAGAGCCTGACCTACTCACATTTTTAAAGTGTAGAAATGAGACACCTGTAAGAACATTATGAGAACTCCCACGGTGATCATTGTGAGACTGAAGCTTGGTTATTTCTCAGGAGAAACCATGGAGATGAGAAAATTCACTTGACTTGGCCTTCACTAGTGCTCATTATTTACAAGATGTTAACATGATATGTTATGCTAACATGCTATGGAACATTCATACATTCTGAACTGAGATTATTTTTATAGGTGGATAAGAAAATATAAAAAGGTTCAAATAGCAAATATAAGTATCCTGGTGGCTAACCGGCAGTAAAACTAAATAACTATTACAACATGAACATGTAGGTCATTGAATGTAGGCCTACAAGTTAAGAGAGCATCAGTGTTTATTTGATAAATAACATTGAGGTTTTTTTTGTGTTAATTTGTTTTTCCCACTTTAGAAAACATAAAAAACGTTGTTAATACACCATGAATCATTTGTCTGGCACTTTTAATCACCTGATTCCATCCATGTTGGTGTGCGTGAATGGGTTCTAAAGAATATCTTTGAAATGCGTTCTTACTTTAGCTTAGCTTCGGTGTACGGAGCCTTTTCACAGAGCGGTCATCGGAGGACCAGCGCAGGCGTCGCTCATACCGCTAACGACGGGTCTGCTACTTCCATGAAGCCGCATAACAGGAGCACAGCCGCCATCAGTTACGAGCGACACCTGCGTCTCATGACGACACCTCTGTGAAACGGGTCTCGTGCGTGACTGGCTGAAGACCTTGCAGGTGTTTTGCATCAGAAGGTAATGATTATTAGAGGGTGAAAGGGTTTGTTTAGGCGACTGTATTTACGACTATTTATGATTACAAAAAATGAAAGGTAGAAGAGGAAAGAGGATATTCTTATATATATTCTTTGTTCGACTAAGAATGTGTTAACTCAAATAATTGAAAAGAAACATCAAGCTGTAGTGCGCAAATGACTTAACAGCTTTGTTATTGCAGTTGCAGACAAACAAGTGTGTGTGAGTGTGTGTGTGAGTGTGTGAGTGTGTGTGTGTGTGTGTGTGTGTGAGGAACGACCCATCCTCATTGTGTATCACACACACGCACACACACACATACACACACAGCTAATGGCACCTGTTGATGGATCACACCCCGGGCCAAGTGTGTGTGTGTGTGCGTGCGTGTGTGTGCTGTTTTGTTTGATGAATAGGCGCTTCATAAGGGACATGCTTTTACGTCGCATTATCTCCGGCCTCAGGAGACGCACACCTCTGTGAGATGGCAAACAGGAAGTACAAAGCATCGACGTACATGCGTTGGAAGCCGCTCCTTTAGACAGTGAACTGAACTGCGGCCCCATTAAAAGATGTTACCTGGAGGATTGTTAAAGAAGAATCCATTCAGACAAATACTGAGTGGAACGCATACGTCAGGGCTGCTCGGTAATTTGTTTTAAATGTATTCTGGGCCACGGCTGAAGTGTACTCTAACAAAGGTTAAGTGTTTCTGCTGATTGCGAGTCAAATGATGCTTGCGCACGCGAGGAACCCATTGTGGATGTCTGCAACGGGGAAACATGAATTGAATCGTCGGAAATGAGTTGGAGGCATCCTAAGTACCGAGTAAGACAACAAAGGCTTATTTGACGATCCACAAATGAAACAGGTGTTGTTTTTTCGGTTTTGAAAATGGACTTGGTAAATATAAGGTAATCATTACCTTCCGTAGGTTCTAATCGCAAAACAATATCAGTTCAGTCAGTGGCAGATCCACCAGATGCTTTATTTACGACATATTTTTACTAGTCTACGTTTGACTGAGCTACTCAAACGGGAAAAGCACTTGCTTAAAAGCTGCAATTGGTAAATCGTTCCTTTACAAAAGTCTTGGAGGTGATTCATTTCAAGAAAACCAAGAAATGGCTTACAAAATACGATGTTTTGGAATAATTCTGTGCTGCAGCCAACCAGATGATAGCATTGGGAGTCATTTAGAGCCATACACACATATACACACACACACACACACACACACACACACACAGTACCATGTGTGTGTGTGTGTCGAGTGTATGGCTCCCAATCACTATCATTCAATCTACACTCTGTATATTTCTGTGTGTGTGTTTGCGTGTGGACACACCTACTTGGACCACACGCACACACACCATACTGTGTGTGTGTGTGTGTGTGTGTGTGTGTGTGTGTGTGTGTGTGTGTGTGTGTGTGTGTGTGTTTATCAACTTGTTTCTGTATGTGTACATATGTAAGTGAGTGTGTACTTATGTTTTTATGGCTGTGTGCGTATGTGTGTGTGTGTGTGTGTGCGTGTGTGTGTGTGTGTGTGTGTGTGTGTGTGTGTGTGTGTGTGTGTGTGTGTGTG
>JAOTIX010070322.1:0-12978 GCA_027123715.1 Gaidropsarus macrophthalmus
GTGTGTGTGTGTGTGTGTGTGTGTGTGTGTGTGTGTGTGTGTGTGTGTGTGTGTGTGTGTGTGTGTGCGCGCACAAAGTCCACGTGAGCTCACACAACATTTAACAGTGATGGTGGATCCGGAGAAGTTGAGCTGTCACATTAAGACCGGGATTAGACAATCCTTAAGCTCCACTTCCCAGGATGCATCTCTCTAGGTGGTGAGCAGAGAAAAGTCTAATCTTCATGTACACACACACACACACACAGACACACACACACACACACATCCACACACACACAGACACACACATCCACACACACACACACTGACACTGGTAACAGCTATCATAGAGATATAGGAAATGTGTACACAACAGACAGAAATGACAAAGAAACACACACACACGTGCACACAATTGTACACAAATACGCACAACAGCGTACACAAAGACACGAGCATATGCATACACACACATATGCATGCACAAAGACGCAGAGACACAATTATGCAATCACAAACATGCAAACACACACACACAACCACACACACACACACGTAGCCACACATGTATGCACACACACACACAAATGCATGCACAAAGACACAATTATGCATTCTCAAAGACGCAAACACACTCACGCACACACACACACACACACACACAACCACACACACAAACACACGTGCACACACTGCTTCTCACTTATGGTGTTTGCAGGAGTCTAGCAGTACGTAACTAGAGGTGAGACAGTCAGACAGGTGGAGGTGATGATAACGGGCGACCGCTATTTCTGTCTCTCCGGATGCACACCTTCATCTCCCCCGCCCTCCCCCTTTTCCCCTCTCTCTCTCTCTCTCTCTCTCTCTCTCTCTCCCTCTCTCTCTCTTTATGTCGTCTGCTCGCCCCCCTTGTCAGCTCAAACAAAACATCCTGACAGAGGTGAAATTAACACACACACATCTGGCTACACACACACACACACACGCACACACACACATCTGGCTACACACACACACGCACACACACAGACCAGGTCCCCTCCCACACACACCAGTTCCATACAACAACACACACACACACACACAGAGGTCTGAAATATTTCAATTGAATTGCTCCAATTCCATCTTGGTGTTAGCGTGACATCATCAGCCACAGAGCGTTCTCCAGACCTTCATGTGCCGTGGGAGGCACGGCACATGAACTACACTAGACAGCCCGTGTCTCCCACGTAGTCGACCACAGAGGTTAATAGCTTTTTGTGTGCGTTGTGTGTGAGTGTGGCAAGTTTTTTGGCCATGCGCCCTACAAAAAATGACATCTGTTCTTCAAAGTCTTTGTCTAAGGACAACGGCCTTGTGTAAATTGCTAATCTGCTGAATGTGTGTGTCTGTGTGTGTGTATGTGTGTCTGTGTGTGTGCGTGTGTGTGTGCATGTGTAAATCCTTCGCACACTTCCTGTATGTTTCTGTGTATGTACCTCTGTGCACGTACAGTACATGTGGATATGCTTGTGTGTGTGTGTGTGAGTGTTCTTGGCATGCGAGTGTGTGCATGTGCACCTATTTGCATGTGTGCACACCTGTGTGTGATTGGCTGTCCGTGTTTATATGTGTGTTGTTCACGTGTTAATGCGTGTGTGTGTAGGTGTACGTGTGTGTGTGTGTGTGTTCATGTGTGTGTTCTACTGCCTATGGTCACGGATATATTATATGTTGTATATATTTTTTGATTTTTAATTGTTGTTATTTTTAACTCGCCGTTAATGCCGTTTTGCACTGGGTCCGAGAGGACTGAAATTTCATCTGTGCTGTATGTCATGCATATTAGCACACTTGACAATAAAGTTGAAGTTGAAGTTAATGTGTGTGTGTGTGTGTGTGTGTGCATGTGTGCGTGCATGTGCATGTGTGTGTGTGTGTGCATGTATGTGTGTGTGTGTGTGTTCATGTGTTAATGTGTGTGCGTGCATGTGTGTGTGTGTTCATGTGTTAATGTGTGTGTGTGTTCATGTGTGTGTGTGTGTATGTGTGACGTTCCATCCCAGCAGGCCCCCTCTAGTGCCACGTGAAGACCGCGTCTTATCTGGGGTCCACAGCACAGAGCATCTCTGACCTTGAGAAACATCCCACGTCCTTCAACCATCCATATCGTCTCCTCCCCCTTTCTCCCTCTCTCTCTCTCTCTCTCTCTCTCTCTCTCTCTCTCTCTCTCTCTCTCTCTCTCTCTCTCTCTCCATCTGCTATTGTCACCCAACCATATCCTTCCTTATCCATCTTCCCCAGCTCTTTGCTGCCATTCATTCTGATAAGCTCCTTCTTCTGACAAATCTATATGTCTTTACACACACACACACGCATGCACGCACAAACACACACACACACACACATATATACACAGTATATATATATATTCACACAAACACAATTAACTTTGACATTTTCCGCAATGCCTGAATGGATGTGACGTCCCCAATAATGTATATAATTAAGTTTGTCATTACCATTCCTCCCGCATGAATTTTGCATTCGGAAAAAATTATTCATGATTATATAAATTCCTGATTTGCTGTTCAGCTTTGTATTGCGTCGGCCGAGTATCGGCGCGTTGCACACTCAATTAGCGCTATACCGTGGGATAAGTGAGCGGAATGTTGTTTGTCAACGTATACTACGACATACGGCACCAGAACACTGCATACTTGTGATTAATGATACGTACGTTAACCTTCTCCTCAAAACACTCCGGGCTCATTTCCTTGCATACTCCGTACTTTTAAGGACCGTGCGTACACTGGCAGCCTGAAGAATTAGTTCCACTCGTGAAAACACACCCGGTAGCATATGGATGTACCACTCGCTGCGTGCTGCTATGCTGGCGCCCGTCCAAATTGTCTCTGCCAACGTTTTGTCAAATTGTCGGTGGCATATAATTCAATGAGAAAAATAATTGCATAAATGATACGGATGGTGGCGGTGAAACGTTGAAAGACACGGTGATATGCAGGAACGTAAGTGGCGGGTAAACACTGAATATTCATGTACATATTTACATAAATATGGTATCCCTTTTACGTTTTTGAATTAAACCCCAATGATAATTACAACAACCGTTTATGCAGTGTAAACAAGTATTTCCAAAATATTTCAGGCGGAGGCACACATTGTTCCAACCAAAATATTTAAGGCATCCAGCTTAAAGGTTGTATCAGCGATTCTGCCTTTGTTTACTTATACCATTTTTTCACTGATACAACCTTTAAGGTGTCACTTAAAGGTTGTATCAGCGATTGTGCAGCAAAATAATTTTTTTTTTTACTTAAATCAGTTCTGCTTTTTGGCATAAGTCAGAACTTTAAAAAACTGTTCTGTTTGGGTTTTTTTTTACTTTCCAAGTCAATATAATTCAAGCTTACATGACAAATAAGGAATGTGAATGAAGAAAATACACTGACGGGACACTTTAATTGTGAAATAATTAAACTCGGGGAAAAATTGCACACCAAACATACACATTAAAAATAGGTAGAGGAGTGTTCAAAATGAAAAAAATGAAAGTGCAAGCCTCACACTGTGGTTTTATTTCCCACTAGGACAACCAAAATAGTTCTCTCTCTCTCTCTCTCTCTCTCTCTCTCTCTCTCTCTCTCTCTCTCTCTCTCTGTGTGTCTCTCGGCGTGCAGGCCCTGCAGTGTTTAATTGCCATGCCATGTGTGGGACAGGCCCTGTATACTGCACTAATGCAGGCCTGGTAGAGCGCTAATCTGCATTTCTGCAGATTGTGTCAAGTTTACCCAACATTCTCGGTGCTTCATTACCCTGCGGCCTCTCTGCTTCAGTTCGCTCTGCTAGGATTTCACACGCACACACACTCACTATGTGCATCAGTAGGCGAGCCAGGTGAGGGAGAGAGGGGTGGTGAATGTGTGTGTTGATACTGATGATGCCAAACAATATACAAAGAAAAGCCAGAAAAGGCAAGAATGCAAGAAGCCAACTCTTTCTAGATATAGGGCAGAGCCTAAGTGAGCATATTCCCAACCTCCTCTCTCCTACAAGGAAGAACAACATTTAACCAAGAACCACAAAAGAACAAAGAGTATTTTTTGGTTGTTTAATTTTAACATTTTCCCTTTCGTTCCACATTATCATATAATAAATACAACTATTGATACAAACAAATATCTTACAAATTTAACAATTTGCTTGTGTTTGATTCAATACAAACGTCTTTGAAGGAAATCTAACACTCACATTGTACTGTACTACATGAAGTGGTTGAGCAAGAACATTCACCAGAGATAAAGGCAGAAAGAATCAGAAATGAAGCATTCCAAAGGTCAAACAAGGTCAAGTCAATTCAAACCTTTGAAGCACTTGCCGGCACATCACAGTGAATACGTCCTTGACTTCAGCTGAAAGGTTAAAACTAACATGAAGAAAAATGCGTCAACGTCCGACACGACAAAGTCCTAAAATTCGATAAATGTAATTTCGCTTACAGACGTAGCGAAACACCGTTTATTAGGTGTTCATCCTACCTGATGAGTGAGTGTGTGTGAGCATATACATGGCCTCCAAAACTATGCTGAACAATGACTTTGTCCAGCTGTTTATTTGTTTAACTTAATGAACTTTGAACTTCTTCCACTTTTGGCTTGAATCAAGGGCAATGTGAAAAGATAAGGTTCAAGAAAGTTCCAATGTACAAATAAAACATGCCAACTATAGCAACAAGCATAGTTCACGGGGTAAGCTAGGTTGGTATAACATTAGCTACATGATTTGAGCTCTGGCCAATAAGCCCCCGATGTACAGCAGGAGCTGCAAGCTAACATTGTTACTTGAAAATATAAGTGATTATTTTCAGTTCCATAAAACAGTGGCGAGTTACAAAAAACAACGTCAAATGATGTGTGTATATATAACACAATGACCATTCATTCACAAGGATTTGTTTCCGTTTTTGCAAAGTGAGATTGCAACATGTAAGGCCCTTGTGAGAGGACAGCCCATAGAGAACACAGCCAGTGGTAGAAGTACTGATGCAGTACAGGACATTGTCAAATATATTACAATATATAAAGCATTTCAAAAACTCAGCTGTCTGACTTGAACCCTCCATTGTATTTTGTAATTTTTGTGAGTGTGTATGTGGGTATGTAACAATGTAACACACATAATGTGTAACCACTAATGTGGTTATGAATTGAAATTGAACCAAATCAACATGAAACATGTATTTTTAGTTTACAACATGCACCATCCTGTGTTCAACTTAAGTCCATGAATGAACACACTGCTGTCCTATATATAAATGTAGTTTTACATTCAGAACCATTCAATTGCATTCTCAGCGAAAATTAAGTAAGACTGTTAGATGGCAATAAGATGGCATGCTAAAAATACATCCAAATGCAAATGCTTGACACTCATAAAAACATCATCATTCTGCTTCACAATCAATTAAGTTTGCTGTCATTAGTTTTCTTTGGGGAATTTGCCCAATTGAGCAAATGAATGAAGCATGACAAAAATAAAACATTTCAAAAGTTATGCGGGGCAATAATTTAATATGACACATTGTAAAATGTCACTCTCTAAATGTGTTTATGTACTGGCGATACATTCACTGTTGATGAGGATCAAATATAACACGGTTTACCACAGATATGTCTATACTCCATTGTCACACTTCATTAGTTGTGCACTGCCTTCTATCTAAAAATTGCACTGGGTTGATGAATATATGTCGACTCTGTTCAACAAGCCAATGCAGAAACCTACAGAGAGATATCCATACAAGCAAATACTAAGGCAGCCAGATGGAAGTAGTAGTGAGAGGGGTAACTCCTAGTTGAAGGGTTCTTGGTTCAAACCCCTATGTCTGCAGTCAACTTTGACCTTCTTGAGTATGATGCCGATAACCTACCAGCTCCTGCATCTATTGCATCTATCTAACAATTGCAAGTTGAAAGGATCGACAAAACTTGGGCATATGTTTGACGTATGATTGTAGGAAGTTTCGAGTACTACTATGTAATACATTTTAACATGTTGGAATTTGAACCCCATAAACCCATTGAAGACTAATGGGCTGTCCTTTGTAATCTTGCTTTGATACGCTGTTTCTGTCATTTGATTTAGAGCAGGGGGAAAATCTGCAAAGAGGCAGGAATAATCTCAGAGGCAGTAATACTCAGTAAGTCTCTTATCAAACGGTTGATAACAAAACATCTGATAAGAGTGCAAACTGTAGTGATTGTGAAATATCTACAATTGAGACACATCTGTTTTGCATGGTTCAATAAATAGCTGAATTAAACAAGAGAATGGGCCTTATAATCGCACTGACCATACAAGTCTCTCTCTTTCAGCATATAATACTTGTCAAGGATAAGTCAGTGTCTTTGGCAATTATCACAAGTACCGAGGCTTCTCCGTTTCTAACAAGATGAGAAGTCTCTTTTGTGAAGGGAATTAGAAAAGGTTAATGGCTCTGTATTAGAATGTCCGAATGTGACCTGAAGTTTTGGGTGCCTTTCAGACTTCAACATGAACAATTTCTCTAAAGTCATTTCTAATTCGTCTAATTAAGGACCATACGACCTGCCTGAAAATTCAGAGCAAAAATTGCATGATTTGAGTGCATGATATAGCTTTCCTCAAAGGTACAGCGCGACTGCTATTATTCAAGGTTTTATATTCACATGCACGGGTGCCTGTACAGGAGACTTCATAAATGACTGACCATATATGGGCGATACCTCATTAGTGATGGCAGTGGAACCAGGAACCACCCCTGCTAGAAAAAAGCTAGATTGACATAGAATTGTTTAATAGTTTTGTCTGGAACAGATACATTTTGGGGAATTAAGATTCCCAGTTAGAATTGAGCAAGAACAGGTTCAAATATTATCATAATAATGTAAACCATATTATTATGTTGACATTGTTGACATTTACTTGTAGTGAAATCCTCAATGATTGGCCGAGATGATCAACAACACAGCCAATCGCAGGCCTTCTCCAAGGACCCCATTGACTGACCGCTGCTCCCTTACAAACACGAATCCCATCCCATCTGAAGGTCCGACATGTTGAGGAAGTCCGCGGAGAAGACGCTTACGGGCGTGGGCGGGGCCAAAGGCGCCAAGTGTGCGGGAAGCGTGTCCTCGCCAAGCCCCTCCCCTGCGCCCATGGTGAGATCCAGCCACTCCATCACGTCAACCATCTGCTCCCCCGCAGCCTCAAGACGCGCCGGCCCGGGGTGGGGCTCCGCGAGGCACCCGCGCAGGTAAAACGTGTCCATGGGGGAGGACGGGTTTTCCAGGATGCTGGAGGAGCTCAGCAGTTGGCCGTGGAGGTCATCAATCAAGGTCAACGGGCTGCCAGGCTCCGCCCCCAGCAGGGCCCCCCCCGTGGTGCTCTCCAGGAAGTCCTCCAAGCGCCCGCCGCTGCTGCGGAGTGCTGCCCGGTCCTCCTGCTCCTCCACCTCCTCCTCGTCCTCCGCTGCTGCTTCTTCTACTACTTCCTCTTTGATGGTGATGGAGGAGGTGATGGCGTCAGAGCCCACTCCAGACTCCTCTCGGGGACCTTGGGTCGGGTGTTGCCGGGTGTTGAGATAAGATAAGACTTTGTTGATCGCGTGCGGGAAATTAAGGTGGTTAAAAGGTGGAGGTGAGGTAGGAGGAGACAGCAACAGCTGCAGGGGGGAGAGAGGAGGAGGAAGAAGAGAGGGCAGGGTGGTGCTGGCGTGGAGGCCATCCAACGAGGGGTCCGGAGAGGGTTTAAAGGAGGAGGATATGTCTGAAAAAATACAAATAACGACATCAGATGGCCGGAATAAGACATTTCACGTACTATTTTAAATGTTATTTTGCTTTTCAGGTGCCAAATTTACCGCCCGTTTGGAACAGGATGTCGAAGAGGTCGTCTGTGTTTGCCTACAATGCAGGGAACAGTGTGTGAGCGACGGAGACATCATCAAACCTACCGGGGTCAGGTGAGGTTAAGCTGAGCGATGGAAACCTACTCTGTAACCGGGAGAGGAGGGGGGCGTCCTGAGAGAGGCTGGAGACAGAGGGCTGAACAAGGAGCTGTGGTCCAGGACAGAGAACACCTCCTCCTCCTCCTGGAGGGCAGTAAGGAGGAGATAAGGGGAGAGGAGATTATAGGGAAGGAGGACAGGAGATTCAGAGAAAGGAAAGGAGAGGAGATTATAAGAGAGGAGAGGGAAGGGGAGTAGAGAAGGAAAGGGGATTCGAGGCGATGGGAGAGTGGCGAGGGAGGAAATTGAGAGAGGGAGGTGGGAGGAGGCAGAGGTTGGACAAGGTTAAAAGGGGGGAAAGAGGAAAGTGTGCAGAGGAGGATAGCAGAAGGGAAGAACAGAGGAGGTGAGGGCAGGACACAATAGAGAAAATGAAAGAAGAGAAAAGGAGCAAGGAGAGGTGAAGTCAAAGCAACAAATGAGAATAATCCCAAGTAGCAGCTGCTTTAAAAATAAACCTGTTCATGTATAAAAGGTGTTTCGTCACCATGGTGATCATAGTATTTGGAACTGTGGAGTGTATACCGTTTTGACTGTGGCTAGCAATGCATCTTTCCCCAAAGTCTCATTGTCCAAGAATGATGACAGGGAGTGGATGCCCTCCTGCTGGGATTGGTCGGTTGTGACGAGAGGTCCTGTCCCCTTTTTTTAAAGAAACCAAACATAGCAGAAATTAAGTAAAAATGCAAGACAAAATTCCCTTGGAAGAATCATTGGCAAGAAAGCGTTTTTTTTAGACAAAAATAATCGTATCAACCTGTCCGTTTTGTTCTTTTATAGACCCTAGGTATGTACTGTCCTCTGATTGGTTGTTAGGACTGTCTGGCTGAGGAGATGATCGGCCAGGGAGGAAAGGTGTAGCTTTGGGCCCCTAAAAAGGAAAAAAAAACAAATGCTGTAAGACAAAGATTTCCCAAAGTTTAATTTGAAGGGAAAATTACAAGCAGTACCTTTGGCATGTTTTGTGTGGTTGCCATGTTGTCTGTTGTGCCACTCTTTTGTATCTCAGACACATGATTGGTCAGTGCAACCAGGAAGTGGTTTCCGTTGCCGTCGGTGAGCAGGGCCGGTGCAACGACTGTATTCAGGTAATCCAAGTTGAAGGAGGGGGCGGCGACAGTCTGCTGGTTGAGGAGGAGTTGAGAACCCTTAAGATAGAACACACTTTTCAGTTATGGCATGCTTATTTGACCAACAGACACCATTTTAGGATTGACGTTAATAGTTGTATTTATTCTTCTCTGTCATTTTGGGGTATTCAAGTATCTTACTTGAATATGCCTACAGTTATTTTGGGGGGTTTCAAACCAACACCTTTTTACCCGAGTTTGGGAATCAAATACCCGAACCACTAGCCTATCCAACTCATAGTGTTTAACCAATAATAACAGGTACTAACAACAGGTAGATTTTACACCAGTTGGTAAAGATATTAATGACAATATATGCTTGTGTTTCAGGCCTCACTGACCTGATTTTCCTGCTTCGGTGTCTGATGGGTGGGCGGGTGCAGCTGCTTGGCATGTAGCAACGGCTGCGTCTTCAGCTGCACCTTGGCTTGTATGGGGCTCTGGCGGGGAAGCGGCAGGGCTCTATGATGCATCGACTGCGGCTGCTGCTGTTTGCAACTCTGCAGTATTGCTGACTGTTGCTGCCTCCGAAGCACCTGTTGCTTCAGGTGTGCCTGGCTCTGCCTGGGCTGCGGATGCTGCAGGTGTGGCTGGGATTTAGAAGGTAGTTGTTGCTGTTGCTGTTGGTGTTGTTTGAGCTGCTGCTTGTGGGACTTCTTCTTCCTCTGCTGAGAGCGTTGCTGGAGGTTCTGCTGGTTCTGTTGGCCGGGTATCCGCAGCGGGTGCTGCTGGTTGTGTTGGTTCTGCTGCTGCAGGAGGAGCTTCTGAATGGCTCTCTGCTGGGCCAGCTGGAGCGCGGCCTGCTGCAGACGTATCTGCTGCTCGGGCCCGTTCGCTGGGTTCCCCGACCTATCCGGGGGACCTCCAGGTCCCCGGAGACTCCCGGGTCCCTGGAGACCTCCGGTTCCAGGGAGAATTTCAGGTCCCGGTGTGGCTGATGCAGGAAGCGACAACCCCGCCAGACACGGTGTGAGCTGCGTCTCCCTGACATTCATCTCTTCCACACTCTCCTGCTTGACCATCGTGTTAAGAGGCATTGAGCGGGGAAACCCCAACCCTGAGGGCTGGTGATCTGACGGGGTGGAGAGGCAGGGAAAGGAAGTCTCGCCAGGCTCCTTCTTAATTTGGATCAGGACCTTAGCGTCTGGGATCATTGGTCCGCTTCCGACTGCACCGCCGCCCCCTAGCGGGCCTCCTTGGTTAGCTTGCTGCAGCTGCATCCTCAGCAGCTCCACCAGCCGCTGCTTCTGGTTCAGCATCCTGGTCAGCATTTCGATCTGCCGGTCCTTGTCCCGCAACATCTTGTCCCGGTCCTCGCAGGGCGATGCGGTTGCCCCGTTCCCCGGTGTACTATGGGCGCCAATACTACTGCTTGTAGTGTTAGAATTTCCTATCGCCGTGGGGATGGAGGTGGTTGCCATGGTACAGCTGGGAGAAGAGAATACTGCGTTCGAGTCGGAGTACATGAAGGGTTTCTGGGTGGAGTAGCCTGGAGGGAGACAGGAAGTGGGTTCTTCTTTGATGGTGGGGGCGACCGCTTGGGTCTGGATACTCAGCTGCGCAGCAGGGGACCGTGCCTGGAGCGGGTGGGGGGTTGTTAGAGAGAGGGAGACAGAGGGTAGTGGGAGTGGGGTCCAAATAAAAGAGTCGGAAGTGATGAGAGGGTTCTAAATTCAGTTGATCGGTTCAGTTTGCGGTGAGAGATGAAATTTAACTGAATCTAACTTTATGCATCCCTGAGGGGAACTTCAAGATGATGAAATAGAGGCCCACAGCTATGCGGAAATCGTATGCCCCTGCTTTGACAATTACAAGGAAAGACAAACGTTTACCGAGGATTCACCGGACCAGCTTCTAAGCAAGATGTCAGTTGTGTTAAATGAGGTTGAAAATATGAACATGAAGGAGGATGAAGTGAAAATGACTTAATGGGCCATTCACTTTAACAGGCTAGACACTGGGGTAAGTGTCTAATGTGACGTACGGACCCACTGATCCAAGACCATGAAGGGAAATTAATCAAATGTCATCTGTGTGAAAAAAAATTGTGTGCAAGTGCAGTAGCACAAAACTGTTTTGTTTCCTTCTGTAACCCAGAAACAAAAACACAAGCACAAACGAATAACACAAGCTTTGGCACTGAACTTAACCAATTGGACCCCCATGTTTGCCAAACTACAAAACTTTTCAGCAAGTTCTAAAAATCCCACAGAGACTCACCATCTCATCCAGAACGTTGGTGGTGGCGGTGTAGTTGTTCCCTGGGCTCATGACTGACAGAGACCCAGTGTGAGGTGGTGGAGAAACAGGAGAGGAGGGATAGAGGCAGCCAAAGGTCATGAGTTGCTGTGATGGTGGTGGTGATGGTAGTGGGGGTGGGGTAGTAGTATGGCTGAGTGAGGGGCAGGTGCCAGAGCCTGGCTCACTCCAATCAGCTGGGTAAATGACAAAATCATGACTTCATCAGGGCACAAGAAGGGAGGTGGTGTGAGGTGAGCTACTTTATTACTCACGTTGCATAGAAGTCATTACAAATAAAACCTTTTGGGGGGTACATTTCGAAGAGAACATTTGAATGTCCCATGTGCTTTGGGCTTACAGGTTGTATCAGCGATTCTGCCATTTGTTTGCTAATACCATTTGTTTTTGTTTACAATGATGGAGCATAGGCTGCTTTGGCCTAGGATAGCTGATAAAACCTTTAAAGTATGACTTAAAGGTTTTATCAGCAATTCTGCAGGCAAAAATCACATATTAGTAAATAAATAGTAAATAAAAAGAAATATTAGTTAATAAATGGCAGAGTTGCTGATAAAATCTCCGATCTCAGAGCATAGGCTGCCTACATAGACGGTGATGTTTAACGGCCTGCTTATGATTGTGAGGAAAGATCAGATGAATGTGATTATTTATGTTTCGGCCTAGAATCGCTGATACAACCTTTAACGCCTCTTGTATCTCATGACCCCTGGTCAGTTCATGTCAAACCACATTTCAGTTTGAAGGTTAACAACAGTGTGCCTTGCTTGAGAACAATGTGAACAGCAGTGAAGTTTCAGTAGAATCTCACCATGAACCTTTCTTGGTGAGCCTGAGAGTTTGCCTGAAAACATAACCAGGCCAACTCTCAGGCCAGTACACTACTCAGTTACATCTCTGGTTCCTTCTTTGCACATTACAGAAACAGAGATATCACAAATGAAACCCCCCAAAAATATAAATAACCCATCCCCAGATAAACAGCTACAAATCAGCATGGTCGCATTTAATTGGATGATTACACTCGGGGAATGTTACACGCACCAGGTAGCGACAACATAATTAGACAGCTAAACGGGGTCTAATCTTCCACAATTATACCTGCCGTGGGAGATGGATGGATGTGTCCCTGCTGCGATGGCGGTGGTGGTGGTGGTGGTGTGGGGTTACCCAGGGCTTCTCCACCCACACCCCGGGCCCCTGGCACTGCGGCTCCCCCTGCTGGAGGGTGTGAGGAATCGCTGGAGCTAGTGGTGGCGGTGGTGGTGCTGGTGGTGCTGGAGGGTGATGCCGTGAGCACGGCCACGCCCCTGTCTGCCGTGGTGTGCAGCTCCTGATAGGCCTTGAGGCGCTCGATGAGGTCACTCTTGGTACCCGAGACGGTCAGGTGACGCTGCTTCAGCTCCGCCTTCAGCTCTGCAACCTGAGAGAGAGAGAGGGAGGGAGAGAGAGAGAGAGAGAGAGAGAGAGAGAGAGAGAGAGTGAGAGAGAGAGAGAGAGAGAGAGAGGGAGAGAGAGAGAGAGAGAGAGAGAGAGAGAGAGAGAGAGAGAGAGAGAGAG
>JAOTIX010070686.1:2790-12965 GCA_027123715.1 Gaidropsarus macrophthalmus
GTGAGAGAGTGAGAATCGCTGATACAACCTTTATTGTAAATGCATTAAATGAATGAGCTTCATGAAACAAATATGGACGCTTTGGTCGATGTTGTACTGTTGCATAATTACTGATGTGTTGTACATGGGGGAAGCGGTTCCAATGATCAACGTATTATTAATATGACACCACACAATATCAAAACAAGAGTAGTAAACGTTTCCAGTGATTCAAGATTCACAATTTTGCTGTCAAAAGTCGATCTAGTCGATCTAAAATTTTAACCTGTGGTGATTCGGGGCAGGCTTATTTAGATGTTACAGATGTGGGAACTAGGCGGAGTGAAACACAGTTTTATGTCCACTATCAAGATTTGCGTTCTGCAATGTCAATATGGGCTGTTTTTTGTTGATTTTCACTTGCCTGTCAGGCCACAGAAATGGTGGTACACACTACTCTTCTTTAAAAAAACGTAAGATCAGAATGGTCCAAGGGGGGCTAACTATTAAAATGCAACAGACTCCCCAAAGTCTGCTTGATCTCTGCTCTATCAGCGCAGACATCGCCTCCCCATTAGCCACGGCTGCCTTTTAAGTCGCGGGCCGGCGCTGCTCCGAGCCGAGGCGCTAGGCTAGCAACAAGGCTTTATTTACATTGAAGATGGCTAGCCTGATGTATCATGCGCAACAATGAATACACATACACACACACACGACGTACGCAGGCACGCCCACGCACAGGAAACCTGTCTTCCTCAAGGGCAGACAATCCTTTATCCTTTATCACCCCACCCTCCCCCATCACCACCCCATCTGCATGTACGACCGTGTGCATCATCGTGTACCTGCAGTTTGATCCTCACCAGCGCCTGCCTGTGTGTGGATACTGTGTAACCAAGGGAGAGGGATGAAGAAGATCATAAGAAGATTTGAAGTGGATGGAGAGATTAGATGTACTGGAGAGAGACAACATCTGCGCCGCTCCCTATCGCCCTCCCTCTCTCTCTCTCCCTCTCTCTCTTTCTCTCATTCTTCGCGCTCTGTTGTTCCCCCTTCACTCTCTCTCTCTCTCTCTCTCTGTCTACTGTCTTACTGACTTCATTATGGCGCTGGTAATCTATACAGTGGGCTGTAACGCCCCACCCGGATCTCTGGCTGTCTGCCTCCCTCCCTCTCCCCGTTCCCCTCCGCACATCGCTCTTCTGTTTTTAGCGTGTCGGCAATATGCAAATCTCTGTTTTGCTTTCGACTTCATAGGCGTCCCCCGGTGTCCTCGATTACTCTGGTGTCGCTCGCATTTGCTTCCATTTCTTTTCATTTCTCTCTCTCCCTACTGCTCTCTCCCTCTTTCAAGCTCTCCCTATCTCACTCTCTCTCTCTCTCTCTCTCTCTCTCTCTCTCTCTCACCATCTCTTTCTATACAAGTAATATAATGCGTGCAATGAATTGTCTCTCTCTCACATTGTTTGCCTCTCTCTCTCATGGTTTGCCTCTTTCTCTCTCTCTCCCTCTCTCTCACTGTTTGCCTCTCTCCCTCTCTTAGTGCCATCCTTCTGGGGACTGGTGAACTCGGCGTGGAACCTGTGTGCCATGGGGAAGAGGCAATCGCCCGTCGACATAGAAACCAGTCACATGATCTTTGACCCCTACCTGACCCCGTTGAGGGTCAACACCGGAGGTCGTCGGGTAAGGACACTGCTCTTAATTGAGATGCCTTCATCGTTGGTGAATCTGGCCATCCGAACACACACACTGCATCCTGCTTTTGCAAGAACATCAGCAAAAACTGGGAAGAAAACCAGTTGGGCTGAACTTTGTACTGTCGTTAATCCTGTGTGGAATGAAAGCTGTCTTTGCTGCGGCTCTCAGTATACAGTGGTGTGGCTAAGGATCAGTATTATCTCCATGTGATTATGGATCAATGTGGTTTTTAAGTTGGATTGAGGATTGTGATATAGTATGAGTTGTACTTTAAGTCATGTGATTGCACAATGATGACCCCCAATAGAAGAAGAAGAATTCCTTTATTCGTCCCACAATGGGGCAAGGCCGTAATCGCGTCTCTGTAGACAGCCCATGCTCCGAGATCGTAAACAAAAACAAACGGTATCGGTAAACAAACGGCACAATCACCGATACAACCTTTAATAGTTACCTTTTCTCCCTTACCTGGCTGTTTGTCGTGTGTTTTGTCTTTGCATCCTCCTGAAAAGCAACGATCCTGCTGTGCAATTTAGTGACACATTCCACAGTGTTCAGACCATGTTCTTTGGTTTAGGCTCCTCGCTGTGTGTCTTAATTGGAACTAAAGTGTCTCAACCGGTCGCACTCTATATCACACGGACACTGATCTATAACTTCCAGCACCGCTCTTAAAATCCTGGCCTTATCGCAGCGCCACAGACCACTGACCTAAAAATCGAATTGTCAGACGTGCGTTGCTCCCGCTACGACGCTACGCTGAAACGGCGTGCCGTGGCCCATCTGGCTCGCGACCCACTTAAGTTGAAGCGGCCGCTGCACGCGGGTCAGACTCGCAGGCGAGGGTTGGCACCCAGAGGACCACTAGGTCCTCCCCAAAGTTATCATACAGAATATTGGTGGTTTTCGCTTCATGGCGATTAATAATGAACATGTTAAATGTAACTGTTTTCAAAAATGAAATGGACGTATGGAATGTGTTTAGGAGGAGGAGCCCAAGACTAAAGAATTTCATTGCCAGTGACTGCTCTGTAATTGCTGTGCAGATGACAATAAAAGAATGTTGAATCTTGAATCTTGGAAAAAAAATGTACTTTAACTAATGTCCTTGTGGCAGCTGAAATGTTTAGGGTGGTTTATGACGTACGTAGAAAAAAAATATAAAATTAATACAGCCATGTAAGTAAGTAAGTAAGTAAAATGTATTTATATAGCATCTCTCACAGATACGTAAAAGATTTTATAAAAAAACCACCAAAATAGTATAAAAAAAAAACAAAAAATCTAGCAGCATTGTGATCTAAAGAGGTCTAAAAGGTATTGTCGCATTTTAGCACGACCATTTGAATCAGAGCTACGAAACATTTCAGAAAAAATTGGGATGAGATTGGAAGGAAGCTATTATTCGGCACATTATTTCAGGGGCTTCTGAAATGACAACTCTTTATAACGTTGTTTCGATGTAATCTCTGCTCTACATGCCCCCCATGTATGTCCTGAAGCATCCAAAGCCCACCACTGTACAGTTATAATCCAGATTTGCCACTTTTGCCGTAACATTTATCCATCACTACATTGTGTTCAGGTAGATGAACTATGACGCGCTAAGCTGAATTTTTTTTTTCGTGTCAAGCTAAAAATCCCTTCAATAACTTCCCCCCCCCCTCCCCATGACTCTAGGCTGGTCGTGCCTAGGAGACAGGATCAACTCTGACTTTGTGATTGGTGTCTGTCTGTGCCTGTAGCCCATTCACTTGTGTGACAGACACCCTGTAGTGTGGCTTCTTGATGTGTGTGTGTGTGTGGTGTGTGTGCCTGTGTCTGTGTGTCTGTTGGCATTTGAAAGAAAGAAAGTTATGCAGTGTAACAAGCTGCCAAGTGAAAAATTCATTGCCCCAAAATGTCAGCCTTGTAGGGATTACCAGGCTGCCGCGGTTATTTTTAGACCCTGCGTGGTACGACCAGGTCTTCAAGACCTCACCTAAACTGAGTAGCGTTGTGTGAAGCTTGGCACGCTGTTACGGAAAAACCTCGAGTTGTGTTGTTGCACCTCGCAGGTGCTTGTGTTCTCAAAAGGTGTGACGGAATATATGCTGATTTGAGAAAATGTCGAGCTACTCTGGGAAAATAGCAAAAACATTGCAATGAAAGAATTTTATATTTGTTATTTATTACAGGACAATAAATGGGACACATCAGTACAAATGCTTGCTCATCACCTTCAATAAGGACGTTTATTTATTGACATGGCGCTCTTGATAATTAATGTAACTCAAGATTTGAGTGAGATTGATCATCTATGATGTTGATTATCGACATTATAGATTAACTCCATGATGTTGTGGTATTTGGACAAATGTGCACATCTGTGTAATTTAACCGGGATGGTTTGATATTGCAAGGATCAGATATGATGTGGAAATGACTGAATACTGGAAGAGGCTGATATTTACATGACTGATATGAAAGGTTCAGTTTTGTGCGTTGCCCCACCCATGTAATCGTTCTGACTCTGCCCACAGTGGCGGGGGAGCTGTCCGTGGTGCTGAATGCAAGGCAGCGTTGCAAAATCATTATTCCCTTCCACAGAAAGAATTTCCTCACCTCATGAGGGAACTGAGGGCGAAATGGGTTCGCTTATATGCTTACAACAAACCCAGACTTCCCAGTCCAATTAACCTCTTCACAATCTTGCCATGCAGAAAACGATACCTTCCTCATGGTTATTATCCTGGATATTCTTCTGCGCTGCCACCAGCCAGGCTTTCAGATGGATCTTCCTTGCAAATCCACATATATCCCTTAAGTCTTAAGTAACCTTCAATCCCACCTCCTCCCAATCCCTTAGGAAATTCGTATGCATGCGTGTGTCTTGTGAAAGACATGACATGAAATGTTGCTCATAGGCTGGGGGTTTCAAACTCTGTTCCTTTGAACTTGAGAAAGATGCTTTTTTTCTCAGAGCACCTCTAAACATTTTACCCAAAAAACATTACGGCTGTTGATTTCAGGCACATTGTGGGCTGTTATTTGTTTTGCTAATGAGCATGCTCAGGCCGTATCGTTGACACGACTGCAGTGTCTTCCCCCCAAAGACTTCGCTCGGAAAGGCCTGCCAAGATATTTTAATGGCCGCCAAAGTATATTTGGCAACCCAGTTTTGGCATTTGATATTTTTTAAACGTGTACCCATCAGTAAGAATGATGTGTTCCACGATCGATACTGCATTCCATACTTTTTTTTTTTTAATGCCGGCCCGCCGCAATATCAACATTGATCGTCAACATATGGATTGCTATTTAAGAGGGTAAGATCATACTTCGATGTGAAGCTGGGCCCCTCCCTGCCTTACTCTCTCGGACTTTCTCTCTCTCTCTCTCTCTCTCTGGCTCTCTCTCTTTCTATCTCTCTCTGTCCACCAACTGACGGACAACGGTCAAAACCTGTCCATGCACCTGATGAGAATCTATCCAGAGTTCACAAATGGCTAGCCTGAGCCATGGCAGAAATACACTATTAAATCTACATCTATTCATTTACTCGTTAGGTAGTGGATATGTGGGACACACATATCCATGATTTTGAAACTTGAGACAAATCCCGCTCATTGCATTTTAGTCAGGCTGTTGTTTAGTGCAGGGTACTTTGTGCTTTCTTCGTTCCTTCAGACCTTCCAGCCGGGAATACCAGTGATCCTGATGTTGTCCCCCACGTCACATCACTGTAAGCTGATCCCTGGTCAGCGTCCACCACCAACGAAGAAGAATATTAAGTGGGAATCATGGCATCTGTCAAATTCTTAGATCCAAGCCATTATTTACTACACAGACTGAACCTACAGCAGGGGCTTATCTATTTAAAATGTAATCCAGGGTGATCCCATGTCATAGAAGGCAATTCAATTTTAGAGGCCTGTTCCGTTGCGTAGCTAGAAGTTAGACTTTGGCCACTGGACGGTCCAATTGCAAGAGCTCAAAGTAACTTAAGTAAACATTTTGTATGGTAGCCTTTGCTTATCCTCTTTCTCATGAACACATGGATCAGCGCGAAGCTGGGACACAAACATTAGCTTAGCCGTTAGCTTAACCGTTAGCGGAACCGTTAGCTTTTCCCGGCTGCCCCCCACCCCCACTCTCAACTCGCATGAGTGGCCAAACCGGCACTGCCCGGAGGCTATTTATTTATGCCTCCCAAAGAGCCTATAGGAATCTCCCGCTGGTGAACCGAAACAATCTCTCGCCTTTATGCTGTCAGTTCATTTAATCATTTTACTTAATGGAAAATAATTGTCAGTGCAGTCTCGGAAGGCCAAAACGAAATATAACAACAATGCAAGTGAAGTACGACTGCACGCAGTAATCGAGTCGCAGCATGTACTAGATGATATTAATGACCGTGTTAAATAAGTTAAATAAGCGCAACAGAAACCCTCCAGCCTTCCAAATCAATCGGACAAACAGAATGTAAAAATAATTCAAAATTAAAAGTCCATTTGAGTCGTATGGTCGAATAATGAAAAACAATATTACAACGCCAGTGATTCTTTTAAGAGGTGATATTATAGGGATTAAAGGTTGTATTAGCGATTCTAAGCCGAAACATAAATGATCACATTCATCTGATCTTTCCTCACGATCCGCTAGCTGCCCGCCCCATAAGCAGGCCGTCAAAAAAACATATCTCTGTAAGCAGCCTATGCTCCGAGATCATACACAAAAACAAATGTTACTACCAGCCACTCCAAACCACTCGAAGCATAGGCTGTCTATAGAGACGCGTTTCTTTGCTGTAGAATCACTTGTACAACCTAAAAGTCACACATTAAAGGTTGTATCAGCGATTGTAGGCCGAAACCACATCTCTGTAGGCAGCTCCAAGATCGTACACAAAAACAAATGTTTTTTTTAAAGAAACGGCAGAATCGCTGATACAACCTTTAAGAACACCATAGCACCCCGATACAGCGCGATGTTTACAGGGGTAGCCGGCGTGGCCCTGGCCATTAAAACGTGGTCAAGTTCAACATTTTCTGTCAGCGCTCAGCAGCGACCGGCCCTCCGGCCATACTTTGACTGCTGCATCGCTCCTGTTGACCTGCGCGTACATCAGCATCGCCTCCGGTACACTGTTCCCTTCATCCAACTTCTCAACAAGTTCAAGTTGTCCCCCCCCCCTGTCCACTCTTCGATTTCACATCTTGTGCGTACGGGGTGAGTCAGGGGCCTGTTGATGTCATTTTCACATTGCCCTTCCCCCCACCCCACCCCACCCCCCTCTCCCCGCAGGCCGCAGTGAATCCATCTCACGGGCCAGAGGCAGGGAGGCAGAGAAAGAGGCAGTATATTTGCTCAAACTAACACTCGGTTATATATTTCTGGAGGAGCCTGACATCACACGTGTGTCGCTTCCTCTCATGGTGGGCGAGGTAACATGCAAGCTCAGTTTGCCGGTACTTCCCTGGCCTCAGACGCAGAGCACCGTGGTGGTCACGAGTCGGTCGTCAGGTGTGTTAAGTCACTATCTTCCCCCTCGAACCCCCCGCGGTGTGAGATCTGGCTCCTGTAACCTCCCGCCGTAAACCGTTCTCCTCCGCGCCCGCAATCCAACGGAGACGCACTCCATCACTTCACGTGATGCGGGATATCCCATCATGCCATGTGTTTATGCTTTCCTCATGATTCTGCCAATCAGCCATGAATTCCAGGCCCTGGCTGAAATCATTGTCCTCATGTCTGTGTTCAGTACTTCAACTGTATTATTAATGTTGTCTTATTGATATATTATATATAATGATATATTATATATAATATAATATATGAATGAATGAATGAATGAATGAATGAATGAATGAATGAATATATATATATATGTTTGTGTGTGTATTTGTGTGTATATACTTATTTCAGCAAGTTGTATTATTATTATGATTGCATTATTCAACCGATTGAGATGGAATCATATAATGTTGGAACGTTCTGAATGAGGAAACTCATTCCCTCAAGAATATTCAAACAATTAAACCCCGACTAGACTGTCCCATTAAGCATGGCGCTGGCTCATGCTGCAGTTAAATACATCTCAACCTTTATTGACAACTACAATGCCACACACCACAACAACAACAGAACCGTACGCCTTATCGCAGCGTATTATTTCCTTTCATTTCTTTATTCAAAGGACAGCGCACATTAATCAGCATGTCTGTAAATGTGCCAGCAGGCTCCTTTTCAACTGCAGTCCTTGGGCAAGATTTTAAGCTAAGGTACATTGGCTCGGCATCAGATGGCATTATCTACACCGCTATTTTACATCTAGTGCACGTCATTGTTCAAAATCTAGGTTTTTTTTCCCAGGAACTCTGCTCTTCATGCTTCTCTCTGTACCCCTCTGGAGAGAGCCACAGCACCTAGCCTGGTGCGAGGTGATCTGGCGGGGCCGTCCGTACGGGAACCTCCTAGCGAGTCATTAGTGCCCCTCTGTGACCCCTTAAGAGGCTTCTTGTGTCCCACTAATCCCCCCACCCCCCCTTGAATCAAAGGGCACCTCTGCTGCTGCCACTCCAGACTGAAGATAGTGAGAGAGCTAAGCATCACTGTAAAATGGAGAGAGAGAGAGAGAGCGAGAGAGAGAGAGAGAGAGAGTGGGGGTGAGAGAGAGAGAAAGAGGAAGCCAGCTAAGCGAATGTCCTCCTGCTAATCCGGACAACCCAGGGCTGCAGTAGGTCAGCAAGGCCAGAGAGAAGCGCTTGGATTACAGAAATACACAACCAAAGCTCATTATCAGTGTGTGTGTGTGTGTGTGTGTGTGGTGGGCGGAATGGGCTTTCTGTTCAGTAGGGCACATATGGACGTACTTTCATTTACAGCATATTACATGAAACACACATGAAAATGTCATCAGATCCCGTCTCGCTGTGCACCCGTCGGCCTTTCCCATTTTACAGCGTTTTGAATACGGTAATGTGTGAGTGAGGGCTGTTAGGGGTGACCCACGTGTTAATCTTTTAGCAGCACGCTCTCTTCGATATATCGCTAGCGTCTCTCCGTTAACGATCGAGCCGCACGTACGGAACGCGAGGCTGAAAGCTCCGAGCGATTGAGCAGACGAGCGGACCCAAAATAAGACACGAGCGAGATATCAACAAGCGATCCCCGCGTGTGTGAGTGTGTGTGTGTGTGTGTGTGTGTGTGTGTGTGTGTGTGTGTGTGAGTGTGAGTGTAATTCAACGAGAGAGGCAGACAGACAGACAGACAGACAGACCCCGCTCAGATCGACGGGGCAGATAGATAGAGAGAGAGACGCGCTGTGCGACTGTGCGATGCTGGGGGAGAGAGAGGTAGACTCCTCAGCCGTGGTGTGTGATTAATACCGGCGTGCATCTGTTGGGTGAGAGCGTAGCGCTGGGCCATCTGCGCCCGCCACCGCCACCGGTGCGTGTGCGCGTTTGAGCGTGTGCATGTTTGTGTGTCAGTGTGATACGGGTAATGAGGCGTGTGTGTGTGCGAGAGACATGTACGGGGCATGTTTTGTATGTATGTATGTATGTATGTATGTATGTATGTATGTATGTATGTATGTATGTATGTATGTTCACGCGTAAGCGTGCGTATGTGTATGTGACAGATGTGTGTGTGTGTGTGGGTGTATGTATGTGCATGCATAAGGGTGCGTGTGTGTATGTGTGTGACAGATCTGTGTGCATGTGTATGTGTGTGACAGTTGTGTGTGTGTGTGTGTGTGTGTGTTCATGCGTAAGGGTGCGTGTGTATGTGTGTGACAGATCTCTGTGTGTGTGTGTGTGTGTGTGCGTGCCTGTCCCCCATCTGAGATGATGAAGAACAGAACGTGGACGTGACAAAGAAATCGAGGTTGACAGCGGAAGATCAGACGCCGCTGTGCTCTCGCAGCAGAAAAACCCCTCACTAATGCATCCATACGCATCCCTAATTCACAGCAAAACGCTCTCTCTCTCTCTCTCTTTATGTATACATCTGTATACATATGAGCACCTTCATCATAACCATTCACACTCGCTCACGACATCGCCGCGTGCTCTAGCTGGAATGAGGAACAGGTGTACAGAGCGTCCGCCATGTTGGAAAAACTTTTATGGACCGAATCCAAGACAGATGCAAACGAGGACATGTGGCAAAGAAAAATCCCTATTTTGCACAACTTCTCTCTGTATCCTTGCATATCAAAACATGTTTTCAATCTAATTAGTCGTTGATTGATTCATTATGTGTGTGATCGTTCTGTCCTCCTCAGTCAGACAGTGATATTCAGAGTGTTAGACACAGTATAATTTCTTAACTCTGGGCAGCCGTGGTCTACTGGCCGGGCTTGTGCTCGGTGGGTTGCAGGTTCGATTCCCGGGATCAGAGGGAGAAAAAATGTGGGTGGGGAGGATGACTGAGCAGAGCTTTCCCCCCTCTCAATATCCATGGCTGAAGTGCCCTTGAGCAAGGCACCTAACCCCCAAACACTGCTCCCC
>JAOTIX010072033.1:0-12933 GCA_027123715.1 Gaidropsarus macrophthalmus
CCCCCCCCCCCCCCCGCTTATTTACCCACTTTTATTTACCTAATTATTTATCCTTCATACCTATCTATTTTATCATTTTATTGATTGATTTTTCTAAATAAAAAATGCTGTCGTTATATACTCCGGTACAGTTGGTGGCGGTATGCCCCAAGAAAGATATGGCTGTAAACCTCCAAACAAAAAGAAGTAGAAGAAGAAGTTCCATGTGTTTACCAAGGATGACCCTCCCCTCGTTTATTCTACTTTCGTTCTCCCCTTTTCACCCTCTTGATAGGTAAGTTTGTGTTACAGCCGGTCAGAGAGCCGCTGATAGTTAAGAGCCAGAGCCAGAGAATTACTTTAGCTTAGTTTAACACATCATATTTCACTCCCTTTACTAGAAACTGAATTCTATTCTATCCCAATTTCTATTCATAAGAGATGTGGAAGCTGTCGTATCTTATATTGTGTGTTGGCCATTGTAAAGTAGTGAGCACTTTTCCGTAATTGGTGGAGAAGCACACATACTTTTTGTGGATATATATTTTTAACCCTTATGTACTGCTTGGTCCACCAAATAAACAGTTTCATCGTTATTTAACTTTGTGACACCTGCCAAGAAATAAACATGTCAATTCATGATACTTAAAACAACCAACAAACACTTTGAATCATTAATCATCCTCATCTGTTCATTAATAATGGAAGACTTTGATTGATGATCTGTATTGATATTTGCCAATACTGCTAACATTGACAGCTTATCTTCCTAAAGTGTCCAACAACATTATTTAAATGATCCCGACAGACAAATAAAATCTTCACCTTTCACTTCCTGTCTCTTTGTTGTTTTGTGTAACAAGTCGCACTCGAGGACAATCCCCGATTCTGATTCCAATCTCAACCCTCCTTCCCCCATTGAGTTTATTTAAGATAACAATACATTTAGAAACAACATAACAAACTGACTCTCACTGCAGTCTCCAACCTGCACTCGAGTTTCCACAGTTCCGTTTCAGCCTCAGGGTCACATAATGCAATAACAAACTGCATGGTGCCATTGTTAAGGTTGTTTTATCTCCTCTGTCTTGCGTAGTGAGGAGGATGAGCAGAGATCATGGCGCGAGGAAGAAAGCACGCCACCCCCAGCCGGCCAACATGGCGACCTTTGACCCTACCATCGCAACAGAGGTGGAGGAGCTATTCCACAAGCTGGTAGCATTCGTCAAACCGTCGGAGGGGGAATGGCGTCTCCCCCACCCGAACGACGCCCTCAGACACCCCCAGCACAAGCACTGCGGGCTGCAGGCCCTGAAGGCCTCGCTGAATGCTGTGAAGAACCAGCTCAGTGACAAGGACCTCTCCGCGTGGCACCGGCACACCAACTCCACCAACCGTGCGGGGACGGTCATCAACGCCGTCCGCTCGGCCGCCAACGCCGAGATCTGCACCCAGGCCTGGTGCAAGTTCTACGAGATCCTGGGCACCTTCAGCCTGCTTCCGGAGACGGCGGTGTTGAGCGGGGAGCTGAACACGGTCCACCTGTGCGAAGCGCCCGGCGCCTTCATCTCGGCGCTCAACCACTACACCAAAACCAGCGCCGGCACGCGCTTCTGCGACTGGTCCTGGGCCGCCAACACCCTCAACCCGTACCACGAGGGCAACGCCGGCGACGCCACCATCGTGGACGACCGGCTGATCGCCAACACGCTGCCCTGGTGGTTCTTCGGCTCGGACAACACGGGCGACCTCATGAGCCAGAAGAACCTGCTGCAGCTGCAAGCGTTTGTGGGCAACATGCGGCGCGTGGACCTGGTGACCGCCGACGGCAGCTTCGACTGCCTGGAGAAGCCCGACGAGCAGGAGGCCCTGGTGGCCTCGCTGCACTACTGCGAGGTCACCGCCGCCCTGCTGCTGCTCAGCCCCGGGGGCTCCCTGGTGCTGAAGATGTTCACCCTGTACGAGCACTCCTCCGTCTGCCTGCTCTACCTGCTCAACTGCTGCTTCCGCTCCGTCGGCGTGTTCAAGCCCGCCACCAGCAAGGCGGGGAACTCAGAGGTGTACGTGGTGGCCCTGGGCCTGGAGAACAAGGCGGCGTTGCGGCCGCTGCTGGAGAAGCTGATGCGGAACTACGGGCCCAGCATGGCGGAGCGCCAGGCCCTCTTCCCTCCCTTCCTGATCCCAGCCTCCTACCTGGAGCAGCACGAGCAGGTGTGCGCCTACTTCCATCGCCTGCAGGTGGACACCATCACGGAGAACCTGAGGCTGTTCGGCGAGATGGGCCCGGAGGAGAGGCAGCGGCTGGACCGCGTCAGGGACCACGTGGCCCAGGAGTACCTGCGGCGGTTCCAGGTGCAGTACCCGACGTGTGTCCGCTATCGGGGCGGAGGCCCCCCGTCGTTGTTCCAGCCGGTTTGGATTGCGCCCTGAGTCACACGTAGGATGGTGGTCAGTTGTGTCTGCAACACAGAGCCACTGATTACAGCGGTCCCTGCCTTGTGTTTACTCTGAGACACTATAGAAGACACTATACGCGTCACTGAATAAAATTTATTTTAACCCAGGCCTTTAAGCAGTCCATACCAAATCAGATACAGGCATGGTTAAAGTTATGTGGTTGATCTCTTGCTTCATCCAAAATTGCGGCATGATCTGGGATAGCTGACCGTGAGCGGTAACGTCTTGCTGTCAGTGCCGGTGTTGTTTTGCCGTAAATGAAATCTGTGTCGTGAAGCATTGCACATGATATTACCGGAAGAACAAGTTTTTTAAAACGTTAATTTGATACAAAAGCACCAAACCCTTTCTGCGATTTTAGTTTGTTTTTCGGGATTTCAAACTGTTTTTTTATGCCCCTTAGACCTTGGAAATAGGGCCCTGGTCTTGTTAAGACCAAATAGCTGCCGGAAAGGCGTTGCCAATATGGCCGCGAGTGAGAGGACTTGCCGAGAAGATCTTTGGTTTACTGTAGTACGGGGATGTAGAAACATGAGCATGTTTTTTTGTTATGTTGTTGTTGTTATTATTATGACATAAAAAGAGAAGGTTTAGTAAATAGATATTCAACACTCCTGGGAGACCACACACTGCCCACTACATACTCCCATTGGTAAACATGAGATCTTTCATTTCAACGTATTTTACTTTGTGTTTTTTAAAAGGTAACAAGACTTCCTCGAGACCGATGGCTCTCTCGGAGCACAGTCAACCCCGCCTGCAGCGCCGTCTCAGCAGGGGGACACAAGAGGCACATGGGCTCCTTCAACGCGCGCAGGGAGCTGCAGACCCTGGGCTGGCGGCAGCGCATGGAGAGGGGTTGCCACGGCACCTGGGTGAGGACGCACCTGGCCGAGGCCTCGGGGAGGGGCTGCACCCTGGAGGGGCCGCAGCCAGACTGCCACGTCAACTCCTGGTACACCATCGCCGGCGAGGCGCTCTCCGCGGTGAGGAGCTCGCCGTTCTGCGAGGGCAGCCTGCTGAGCCAGCTGAACGAGGCCCTGGCGCAGGGCTCGGTGGCCGCGTGGGACCGGCTGCCCCCCTGTGGAGCGTGCCAGGGGAGCTGCGCCGCCTCCACTCTGTCGGAGGTGCTCCAGCCAGGCGCCAGGGGCAAAGCCCCAACGCGGTGTCTGGTGGTGGGCCGCCGGACGGTGTGGGCCGGGGGTCAGGCCACCGCTCTGGCGTTGACGTTCCTGGAGGAGCCGGACCTCCCCGGGGGGGCCCTCATGAGGCTGCATGACGGGGCGCCGGGGTACCAGCGAGACCTGCTGCAGAGCGCCCTGTTGGCGCTGCGGGACCTGGCGCCCGGCGACGCCATGCTGATGCCCCTGCTCTCCGCTGTCACGCGGGTCACCGCCGGCCTGGTGTTCTGCCTCCGCGCGTCCTTCCGCTCCGTCACCTTCAGGTGCCCGTGTCCGTCGGGGCGGGCGGGGGCGCTGCTGGTCTGCTCGGGATTCTGTCCAGAGGCCGCGGCACCGCTGCTGCCCCCGCTTACGGACCTCCAGGAGCGCATGGGCGCGCTGGCCGGGGCCCGGGACCAGGCCTCTGGGGCCGGGCAGCAGGTCCTCCAGTTTGTGCCCATGGAGGAGCTCCTCGGTGGAGGGCTCACCGAGTTCCTGTCCGCGTTGAACACGGCGGTGGTCCGGCAGAAGCTGCACCTCATCCTGCAGATCGGGGGTCCGTGAGGGGCTCTTTCGTAGGAGGGGATACACAGGGGTCACAGGTCACTGACAAACTGCTGCACTTAATGGGTTTTTTTCTGAGATGGATTGCTTTGAAGTGTGAGTGATATGTTGTGAAGATTAAATATAATGCAGCATATACTTTCCTCCATCATGCCATTTGTTTCCTTATTTTTTGAATATATATATATATTTGTATGCTTTTGATATTACAAAATACATAAATGTATTGGTATGAACTTCATGTTTCTACAACATACGTATGTGCTTGAGGTTGGGCCGTCCATATTCAAATGAGACTACAAGAAAAGTGTGTCATGGGAGAGCATTGCGGACGACGCTTGATAAGTCAAGCATGTTTGTGCACTTCCCTGTGCAATTGTATTAGTTGAAACCCAGTGCTTCTGCCTCCCAAGGTTTTGATTTAGCGTGTGTGCATGCATGTGCGCGCGCCTCCCCACATGTGTGAACTCCAGTTCGACCGTGTGTTACGTAACGGACAGTAGGAGGGGCTTGTGGTGCAATTCATTGAGTGAGGTTACGTCACGCCTTGTACCAAAAGGTAGAATTATGTTAAATCTATAGCCGTACCACTTTGGGCGTCATCCTATGAATGCTGAACATGTGGGCAGTTCGTCTCACCGAAACGGTTCCCTGTGTGTCTCTCTTGGGGTGCGTTTGGCGTTAAGTGATCTGATGGAGCGCTAATGGGCCAGTTGGATGACTCGCGCGCCTCAAGACAAGAGCGGCCGCAGCGTTTGCGCTGCTTCACCAAACGCTTCTCCCATCTGTGAGTCACAAGATAAGTCAATGTAATGGCAAAGCCCGCCCACTTTACATAATACCTGACCCCGGCACAGCGTCTCCTGCAGGGTAGGGTACCTTCGGCGCCAGCACCGACCGACGAGCAGAGGAGCAGATGGCTGGGCCCAACATAAAAAGGATAGACTGAAATAGTCCCTCCAGCGCTGTTGTCCCTCGTTTCATACTACGGACTATAAATATAATAACTACGCTGGAACGCACTCAAAAAAAAAAATATTTGATCTTCTTTATTCAGGGAAGCTTGGAAAAAAAACCTTAGCGTACATATACATATATTTTACATTTTTTGTTGTGTTTTGCCAACATAGCAGAGTTTGTATGTGTATGTGTGTGTGTGTGTGTGTGTCAGTGTGCACGTGTGTGCATGCGTATGCTAGGGACCTACTGAACCAAGAGATTGGATGTATACTGTACTCAGAAACCAATTCCTCCTCAGTGGGATTTATAACGTCGGCGATGCTGTCTCTCTTCTGCCTGATCGATGCTGTGCCTACACACAAACATGCACACAAACGGTACACACACACACACACACACACACACACACACACACACACACAACCCAGTAACCCATGCACTCCTTCTCTGGTGTAATCTGGTGTTGTTGTGTTTTGACCTCTGGTCCAGCTGGCTGCTCCAGGTACCACCATGCATGGTGTGCAGTACCTGGGGAAATTACAGTGTGGGCCCACTCGGTTAGGGAGCACAGACACACTAACAACACTGATGGTTTCTAAAGCTGTCTATTCCACCCCTGTGGAGAAAAGCATGTCTCCATTTTTTAACTGGTGCTGGCCCACTATGGGTCCTGAGATGTCCTTTAAGGAAATCTGTTGGACAGCACAACGCATGGACCACAGCGGTATGAAAATAATACAGCTGTTCAAGTACAGTCAACATGTGCTGACTATGAATCTATTGCTCATGAAAACACTTTGGATAGACTATACGTTGCTATGGATGCAGAGGTACCTCCATTGAAGTGCAAAACAGAATCAGGACCTCCCTGATCCTTTGCCACTGGGTCAGATCCATCCCATAGTAAGCGGGGTCAGCCAAAGACGTACACACACATTACACACGTTAGCGATGAGATGAACGAGTGCGTGTATACAGTGACCCTCTGGGCATTATGCAAATGAGCGCGATGACCCAGTGACCTGAAGAACATGTGACAGCTATCGATTGAAGTTTCACGCTGCTCGGTCAAACCGAAAACCACTCAAATGTACAACAGTAAGAACGACACGAAAAACAAACATGGGCTCTCCGCATGTAGCCGGACATTCTGCAGTGGTAAATCGCCATGGCACCCTACCAAGAAGCAGTCAACGGTGTAATTATAGTAATTGGATTGAAGTTCTTCAGGGAAGAATTGAAGTGTGTAAACATGGGAGTGTTTCTTGGAGAGTACCCCGGACCTATTCCCATGTGGAGATACATTCGATTGGTTCAAGCCAACAACTATAGCTGTCCGAATGCTGAACATGAGAAGAGAACTGTAAATGTAATTCATCAGTATAGTGCATATGTGTCTTACAGAAGCTGTGTGTGTGGGTTTATGCGTTTGTGCTTCAGGATGAATACGTTTAAATTAAATTAGATCCGATGCTAAATAACTGTGGTTGGCGATGCCACTCTTGCTCATACACTTCATTCAACTATGTAAACGAATAATCCCTGCTGGAGTGAATCCTCTAATCCACCAATGAATACTGCCAGGGGAATTGTGTATATCTGAACACATCACACACACACACACACACACACAGTGCATATATATAACAAATCATTTGCCAAAGCATTATGTCGAACATTTCCTATTGCTTTACGCCAAAAACTGTGTTTTTGAACACCAACAGGAGTGAAGGGGCCAATCTTTGGTCATGGCAGTTGTTTTCCATCCATTAACTACAACAACAATTTAACCTCCGGCACAAGTCGAATTGAGCCGTCAATGGCTGTCCCATCAGGGACAAACTGCAGTTTGGTCCACGTTGTAATTGTTGGTGGTATTGATTTGTCATGTGAATGGGGAGGGATAATATCGACATGTATTGCTGACTATCTAATGGTCATCGGCTTTGTGTCGTCATAAAAAACAATTAAGCTCAGATGGACCCCCGTAGCTCAGGTCTGACGGACCCAGAGGGGCACTGCAGTCGCTCCAGATCCATCTTATTCCCACCTGCAGAGATTCATCACACACGTGTTTACAGAGGAAGTAGATGGAAACGCCAGGCTATGCGGTGAATCTCAGTGCTGCTAACGCTATAGAACAAATAGTTTGTATCCCGGTTCATCCTTTGAAACTGAAAGCTGATCCGGAGGTGCTTGATGAGATAATGTATGAAATGGATTGTGGAGTAAAACTCTCATCTATGTTAATTAGGATTTAGACGGCATGCAGAATGCAGCGTACTTAAGAAGGATCAACTCTTTATTTGGCAAATATCTGTGAGCATAAGGACTCCGTGGTTTGGCGTACTGGTGTACGGCCTACTCCATCTATAGTCACATAAGTTAAGGTCTTTCCATTTGCGAATATGTAAAATAGTTGGGACTGACCGCCTATTATACTGAAAAGAGCTGAACCTAGAATGTGTCACTCCGAATTACAACTCAGTTCAGCAATTGCGGCTGTAAGTCATGAAAAAAGGCTTAGGTCAGCAAATCCAGCCGCCATTGACCAGTGTTATCATATTGTATTAACATATTGTTAAAAGGTGTGGGTGCTACAATGTGACCTTGGTTTCATTTCTCTCTCTCTCTCTCTCTCTCTCTCTCTCTCTCTCTCTCTCTCTCTCTCTCTCTCTCTCTCTCTCTCTCTCTCCTGCTGAAGCACAGGTGTGCAGACTCACCTAGCCCCAGAGTCTAATCAGTCTGGCTCGTTTCAGTTGTGGCTGCTTCATCCACACCCCCTCCCCCCCCCGTGTGAAATTGAGGCCAGGGGGGGGGGAGATGCCCCAGCCAAAGACGATGGTGCACTTTGGCTGCCTGGTTGCTTCAAGCAGAAGACATCACCAGACCGTTGACCTGACCAGCCGATGAGATGCGTGGGTTCAACGCCTAACCGGGGGAAGCAGAGAACGCATTAACGACAGAAGTTGGGGCTTCAAAAATAGCCTGACCCAGAAATCACCTCACAAGCGAAAAACAAAATGGTGGCATAAGAGATGGCATCTCTCAGCGGGCCAAGAGGCATCCATCGTTTGATGATCAAAATGGGTTCATTCAATTAGCAAGTCCTGCTGAACAGGAAAAAGGGCAACTGGTGGGAACTGAAATTGAATACGGAGGGTGGTAAAATAAATCGTCAGCACGCTGGCGTTCGGCGCGGAGCAGCTTATTGGCAGCCGGGGTGATGGACCGCGCCGCAGCCTGCCTCTGCAGCCCCCCATGCAGGAGCGCCGCGCCCGGCCTCTCCCCTAACAGCCTCAATAAACCTCCGGGTGCTACGTGTCACGGCCACCGCAGAGCTCAGCCTCAGCCGCAGTCCTTCTGCTTCACCTGTGACGTTCTCTTTTTTTGTCAGAGATTAGTTTGGGCTTTAGTGTCTGGAGAGCGCAGACTGGAAGGGAAGTAGCTTGAAGAAGCAGCGGAACAATGTGTGTAGCGTTGTTCTGGCTGACATCAGGACAGCTGTTCTCCTCCCATCCTCTGCCGCAGGGCAAGAAACTCATCTGCTCAGACTGCATCTTGCTGAAAAAAAACCTCTTTCTTAAATTTCTCTTTTAATCCCTCATCTGTCCTTTTCCCTTGTTTCCACGCCACTCAAAAGCAGTTGCTTAGCCTTTTTTGTGAATTTGTATGCACTTATTTTCAATGTTGAATGCATTCACTGTAAGTCGCTTTGTACAGAAGTGTCTTACAAATAAATGTAGTTGTGTAATGTAATGTAATGTATTGCAATGTCCACATGTTGGCATCAAACCTTGGTTTCTCGCTGGCCAATAGGCCCCTAACTCATCCGTTGCTCAGTTAGCACACTAGCTGTTGGAGCCCTCATGGTTATGCTCTACTCTCCCTTTTATCAAACTACAATAACCAAAATCACTTGGAGCTGAAGAACTCCAACTTGAAGCAACTGAGTGGAACACCTAATGTGTAAAAGAGCTACCTCAGTTTGCTACCTCTGTGCCCTGTAGACTGTGACTAGACCGAGAGAAAACATTGCATCAGACACACAGTGTGGTCTTCAGTCCTGTGTTTTTGCAGGTTGTTTTTGCATCATTTCAAAACTCTAGTCCTTAGGGGTAAAACCTAATGGCCCTCCTAGGAGGCAGCGACCATCCCCCACCCAATCACCCATTCCCTGCGCGCACTCAGCCAGGCCTATTGACTAAACATTCATCAACGTCGCAACGCAATTAGATTTTTATACCGATGGCTCTAATCTTTTAAAACCAACTCTTTTGCGGTTATCAAATACAGATTTGTGCGCCACTTCATTTCTGTGCTGTCAGCAGGAGGACCCAGATGCTGCGCTGTTAGTTGTGACAGAGGGAGGGACTGTCCTACGCCTTTTGGTTGGTGTATTCGCCATCGTAATGGGACCAACAAACCACACATTGTGGTCTTGTGTTTGGTCTGGATGAGTTACATGTCGTAGAGATTTCTAACCATATTATACATATTTTGTATATATTGTATTTAAGCCATGTCTTAAATCATGGTCTATATGGCATGTGTTAGACGTTAAATACTTATCATAGGTCAACGTCTCATTAGGTTTTTGGACACAATGTGACAATGGCAACGCATTACCACGATCAGGCACTCTGTCACTCGGGTGCAAGAAGAGGGTAAATGTACACACTTGCTCGCCGCTCATGCGTGTTAATCAAGAAAGAGCAAATGTCTCCGCCACTCAAACCCACGCTGCTTAATCTGGAATACGCACGTGCACACGTTCACCCTATACGGCGCTCTACCCGTGCCTCCATCATCCGCCCAAGCGTGTCATTTTGGAGAACGTAAATGTGTCTGTTACTGACTGATAAACTGGCGAACGTGGTGGGGGAACTGTGTGTCAGTGGGGCGGTGTTGCACATGACATACCTGTAGCAGTTTGCACCTGTTGGCATGCTATCCGTCTCCAGGGCAACGGAGAGCTTTGGGATTGGTTGAGAGGTGAGGGGCAAACACCCTTAAGTTCAGGGTGCCCACGTTGTGTGAACATCTTGTAACCGTTGAGGGATCACTGCTCTCTCTACGGACGCGATCACGACAGGAGAGACAAACACACACCCTGGGTGCACAGCTCTGGTGAGCTGACTCATTCTCTCTGAAACGGCCCCACTGACTGCCCCACTCCATTGACTCATGAACCCATGGATCCAGCCATCCACAAATCCATCACCCATCCACCTATCAATTCATGCATCATTCCATTCATCCACTAATCTCTCCATCCGTTCACCCACTCCTCAACTCATCCCTCCATCCAGTCTTCTATTCCTCTGTGCTCCCTTGCTCAGGTCGCCGCGACAACAGGACAAACAGAGCAGTACACCCTCTCCCCTCCCCAGGAGCATCCCCGGGTCAGCTGGGAGAGCCTTGGTCTCCGCTGGTAAGTCGTGGTTCTGGCCCCGGGTCCCCCAGGGGGACGGGGCCTGGTGAGGCCCCGTGGGACAGGGGCTGGCGACTACCCTCTCAGCAGGCCGGGCCCCCTGCGGTGGAGGGGAGGCGGGGCTTTGAGTTCCTCTTGGATCACTGATCTCCTCTCGTGGAGAGCGAGCCCAGCTTGATCCGAGCTGCCCATCGGAGGATGCTCGTCTCGGCTGCTTGACTCCGTAATCTCATTCTCTCGGTCACCGCCCCCCCCAAGCCCGTACCTCTCTCCGCTAAAGCCTGGTTTATACTTCTCCGTAAAGTGCTGTAGGCGGACAGGGAACGCCATCTGCGTAGTACGGAGACCCTCTCGGAGAGCCTCTCCGTACTCTCTGAGCTCTCTTGAGCGCATCCCATATTTTTTAACTGTCCGTCACTCCGTCGAGGGAAATCGGAGATGGCAAGGGCTGTGATTGGTCCTCTAATAAGGTTATTTCCGGAATTACTTTTCCGGTTTGACCGCAAATTGCACTTTTTTGTAAATAGTTTGTTATTTACATTTAAAACATCTTATTTTTAATTATCATTTTAACCCGTTTTAATTACAATCTGCTGTATGGACACATCAAGTGACTGTGAACGTCAACCTGTTGTACCGTACTTTGAACTGCGAGAGGTCTCCGTAGTTACGCAAACGGATTACGTATAGGGAGTACGGAGAAGTATATCCCGGCCTTAACTCATGATAAACACTCCTGATTCCTCCCACTCACAGTCCCGCAGGCTGCACTAGCACGCATCACCTGGTTGGACAGCCAGGTGGTCTGGACAGAACGTCCAGCGTGGGTTTTTGCTAATTCCGATAGACCCGGCCTACCGTGTGAGGAACACGACCTCACTCAGTATGACTTATGGTTTTCATAATTGGCGTTTTCCTTTCCTTCGAGGGTGAAGTCACTCAGGTGTCGTGATCGGCGCTTTGAAAAGCTCCTGTGGTCACCTAGAGGGGAAGTCCGGCCCGGGGTCATGGCGTCCATTGATCCGAGCATTGGCGTCTGTCAGCGACCGTAGAGTGACGAGCTCCATATATCCGTGCACACTGTCCCTGACATTTCATCACAAGAATCCCCCCCACCTCCGCCGGCCGGCGCCCATGCTCCCTCCCCTGTGACCTCCGAGACGTGCGCCTGATGTGATTGGTCCAGGCCGGGCCGTGTCAGGTATGATTACCGGCGTTCCAGATGGTTTATCACAGTCGATGGCGTGCCGCGGCATGCCTGGTCCGGGAGTGTGTGTGCGTGTGTGTGTCCGTGTGTGCGTCTTCGGGCGGGCCCAGCCCCGTGGTTTGTCAGGGCCTGACAGACAGGACTGTAAAGCCGGGCCCCTCGGATGACTTAATGCACCGGGAACCTGTGTGGGGTCCTGCAACTGCTGCCCTGGATTTATCACATCACACACGCACACACATGCACTCACAAACACACACATACACACACACACACAAAAAACACACATGAACACACAGACACGCACACACACACTCACACGTACACACTCACACCCGCACACACACATGAACACACACACAAACACACATGAACACACACACACATGTTTTTTATTCCTTGTACAGTATATATTTACATTCTTGTCGATTCTGCACTCTTTGCCTGCTGCTGTAACTGTACATTTCCCCGTTTGCAGAACTAATAAAAGATTTTCATTTCAATTTCAATGAGCGCAACATGAACACACACACACACACACAAGGACACCACCTCACATACAGAATAGCCTGGTACCGTTCCAGAAGTGGAACGCACCGGGATGGGATATTTTTATCCATGTTTTTATGAAAATGGAACCCTAAAGTGCACTTGACCAACCTGTGCGGCTCTCATACCTCCGGCCAGGGTCGGTGCTTGGTGACGTGATAGCGGATACGTTCTGCCTTTGAGCCCTACACTAATCATGAGACTGCCAAGTGCCGGCGGACCCTCACGCTGAAAGAGTGTTAAAGTACACACCATACGGCGTGTTCGTGTGTGCGGCGCGCATAGATGTTCGCGTGACCCAATTTCATTTTCGCTGGACCTTTGTGGAGTCCATTTTGTCATTATCTCTCTCCCACCCCGGACCTTCCCACTGGTAATCCCATCATCATCATCATCATCATCATCATCATCATCACCACCTCTCGTGCGGGGAGGAGAGTGCTCGCTAGGATCCACTCTTTCAGATAAACTGTTCTATTCATGCTGCGCTGGTACAACTTCAGAGGTCCGCTATAAATATCACCGCCACTGTTTCATTCCTTTGTTACACACACACACACTCACACACACACACACACACACACACACACACACACACACACACACACACACACACACTCACA
>JAOTIX010073070.1:0-12903 GCA_027123715.1 Gaidropsarus macrophthalmus
TGTTCAGGGACACCTCAACACTCAGCTCAGAGGAGCCAGAGGTTCGAACCGGCGACCTTCCGGTTACCGAACAAGCACCTCTACCCCCTGAGCTACTGCTGCCCTGAATGAGAGAAGCCAGTCTCCTACATCTATCTGAATTACATCTATTTTGCGCAAACTCTGAAAAAGCTCTGCTTGAGTCTCACTGTGAGAGACAGATTGTGTGAAGGGCTGTTCATGGAGTTCATCCAGATGTGTAGTACCAGGCAGGCCAACCCTCTCCCTACCCAGAGGCCATGTGGGCTTTGTATTCAATATATTTCTACATTTCCTCAAAAAGTGTTTGCTTTAATGTCCTGCAGGCTCCCGCACTCATCTACCTCTTTAGAACAAGGATGAACTTCATTGTCACTGCGTCATATTTATTTCAGAAGGGCACAGCACCTCATGGCGAGGAAGTGTTGGTTTTAGCGTTAGCTCAAATGAATCAACTCCGCAGCTGGCCTGTATTTTCAAATACATTTCAAAGGCTCTGTTTGTTCTTCTATAACTCTCTGAAAGGTCTGGTTCAAGCGGCCCACCTGGTCTCGGTGTAGTGTAGTTACATTACTGCTCCTGGGGATTCTTTGGCTGGCTTCTATATATTGTGTTTCATCCCATACAGCTGTACAAGCAGCACAGTGATTTTCAATGTATTTCCCTAAACAGAGTTGCATTTGGAAAACGCTATTTAAATGTAAATCTCTGCATCCATACTGCTGCCTCCGTCACAGCAAAACACATAAGCAGGAATGCAAACGAAACATAAAGATTAAAAAAGAAGAACGGCCGAGAGGGAAACACCCAGAAATATATTTAAAACATGTTTACGTTCAACACAATATATTCAAAGTTAATAATGCACCAGTCTGACCATTTGAAGGGCAGTGGATTGTTCCATGAACAATTCAATACAGTGGAAGCATTGTAATTCTAACAATGACGATTAAAGGGATTATTTAGCCATTCCTAATCACAGGGAAATTAATTCAAGTGGTTTTACACACACAGTGATACACACACAGTGATTGTATACACGCGCGCACGCAGACACACACACACACTTCTAAAGGCCATGTTGTAGCTGCTGTTCCATAAGGCCCCACTGAAAATTAAATCCACGAAACACGTCCAAAGCCGTGTTTGGTTGTGGGAACGTGAGCGAATACGATGACGCTTAAGTCCTACGTGATTTACTGTCTTAGTGAGTCTGGGTTGCGGTAAAACCCAAATACTGCAGACAAGAAAACATGCACCGACTAAAAATGGGTTTCCCTCAACAAAGAACTCGATGTGATTTGATGAGTTGATGTCACCCAGCGACGTGGAACTACGCCGTACAGACTTCTTGTCAGTGACGTTGCGAGAAGGAAAGCTCTCGGCGGGCTTCATCTCGGCTTCCCCCCCCGCAGAGACGCTGGTTCTGCTTGGAGCCACTGCGAGCTCGTTAGCATGGATTCAGAGCTCAATCTCACAACTCACGAGGTGGCAGTGATCGCTTCACCAAATCAACATGTTCCACGGTGTCGTGCCTCAGCGTCGTCTCACAACGTCCAGGACCCGCAGGTGTTTGACCTGCCGACTCCAGGCTGTGTGTTTTCTCTTGAGCACAGCTGGGTGCAGCGCCCTCACCGTGGTCGAGAGAAAAACACATCGATGGACGTTCAGTAAGGACGGTGTACCAGAGCACTCGTCCACCATAGCTTAATTTCCATTTCAGAAATATGCTCACACAACGGAAACCCCTGCCTCCTCCCTGGCTCCCCCGGGGAGAAGGGAGGAGGCAGATTAGTGTCTCCTCCCCTGTGGAGCAGGGGGACGTGTCAAGAACCAGCCCTGTAGCCTCGTCACACCGCCACTGAAAGTGTCTTCATAATCATTTTACGGAGCTGAATTACTGTGTGCTATTACTTCTCTTTGTCAGTTTTTGTGACTTTTTGTTGAACTAGCTAAAGTGCAGAAGTGGGCATTAGCGTACCACACACACACACGCATACTTTCTGAGCACCGCCGAGACTAATTGCTGTTCACTTATTGCTGTTCATTGTGTCCTGACACCTCGGCTGAGGTGTCTGTTAGCATCTGGCACACGGCGCTGGTGAGACCCTTTTAATGGGAGTCACACTGACGAGACCCTCCAACACATACTAACTAGCGTTGGACACCAAGGGACCCTTATTAATAATGAAAGTTTGCCTACATACAAAACTCTCGTATTTGTACTTCACTACTTTTTACGCTAATGTGTCATACGCGTTGAGTTGTTCTGTCTTCCTGCCAGGACGTAGCACTTAGTATTAAATCACTTCTATGTCATGACGTTAAAATTCGTTACGATTTTCGACCAACCGGCATCCAGCGCTCCTCTCCCCGCCCCGCCCCCCTTCGCTGTGACCCATCAATATGGCTGACGACACAGAGCACATGTCTGAGATGTGCTGAACCCTGGGGGTCCGCCGGTGTACACCCACACCGGGGCCGCCGAAACCCAGCGGCCGTTCTCAGCTCCTGCGGACCGCTCGCCTCCGACACGGCGCTACGTTAAAGACGGGTCGGCCGCGGTCACTTCGAGTTCGTGTTTCACGTCGAGACGATAAATATTTCAAACATTGTATCTCCTGCCTCCCGGGCTCGTGGCTTTAATATTGCATGACGGAGATGTAAAATAAACGAAGGACACAACCGGGGATGGTCTGTTAGATGAGAGGCGGAGGAAGAGTGGGTTAGAGAGACGCTTCATTTCACTTGTGCTGATACTCTTCACTCTCTCACACACACACACACACACAAAGACACACATACATACAATGCTGTGGTCATGCCCAAGATAAACGGGCAGTGTATACATGAGAGCCCGGTGGGCCCTGAGCCGGGTTTTGAGGTAAAGCTCCTAGCTTCCCGCCGCCATCGTTCAGCAGGTCATCTCACGCAGATCCAGGTGGGCTGTTGGAGATGTTGGTCGGCATGGACCAGGACCAGACAGTCTGTATGTAGTCCATAGACCAGCAGGAGACACCCCGGTGCGTGGGGGCTGAGAAAGTCTCCGCTAACAAGGCTGCTCAGGGGCCCCGGGGCCTCACAGCTGTCCTGGTCCTGGATCATCCTCAGCCGTCCGTGACCGGACCTGCCAGGAAGGAGCCTTCTGAGGCCTTTACACCAATCACGTGTCCAGGCTCGGTTGGGTGGCAGGGGGGTTGGGTGTATTTACAAGTGAGATAATCCCTGGATCTGGAATTGGCGAGTAGGAACCCAGATGATGCATTCATGTTTTATTTCTGTGCGGTGTGGTTAAGGTCTGAGCAGGACTACCAATAGGCTTGCCTCACCGTCTTTATTGATTACATTGCAAATATATGTGCTTGCCAATCCGCAGTGAAAGGAGACCTCTGATAGCATCTTAATTAACAGGAAGTGATTCACCTGTACATAAATGAAGACGCTATACAGCCTTATGGTTGCATTATTAAACATTGAGGAAATCCTACACTAGCAATATGTTTCTCCCGCTCCATGTTGCAGCTGCTGAGATGAATTCAGAATCAGCTTCTCTTCCTCAGTCTCAGCCATAGTATTCATGGAGCAGCACTGATCTGAGCTCAGATCTGCTCTCAGATGACTTGAATGTTGTATGAAGCGTGTCGGGCGGAGGGACGGTGGCCCAGCGCTACCGCGCAGTTCTTAACTGTGACACACGCCTGTCACTGGCTCAGTCCTCCACCAGGATGACGCCTGCGCTGGTGTTCCAGGGGGCCACGGTCTCTTGGGGGAAGGAGCGATACGACGCGTTTCTGATTTTATTCCACCCAAATGCTGTACGGTTGAGAAATAACCCCGGGCAGTGTAAGCTAGCGAGCAAGTTTCAGACCTCTGGAACATCCAACCAAGAACATAAGAAAGCGTTTCCCAAAATACAGCAAGCCTCATTCCCTGCCACTCCTCTCACTATATGGAGGAGGTAGTTTCTCGTGCCCTCATGTGAAACGGCTGTATTAGAACGCCTGGTGACTGGTTCTGTGGCAAGACTTAATATGCAAATGAGGGAAGATCATGAATATAAATGCATGTATACCACAGCAACACCTTTTTTAATTTGAAGATTTAACATTAGAAATTAAAGTCATTTGAACCTGCACTATTATGCAAATATGGTATAATAATTAAAAATGAACTTCTTGTCCTTTCCACAAAGAACTGGGGACATTCCTAATTAGCCAGTCCATCACTTTTCCTTCGCTAGATGTGTCTGCATGTTGCTTGGTTATAAAGTAAATAATCATCCAAAGCAAATTAAATGCGACCTTTTCAAAAATACACAAAGGACACCTTTATTGTCCTATTTTTGAGGAAAGCAAACACATTCCATTCATTCTGAATTGTCATTCCATCTGGTGATACCAAAAACTGTTTAAAATCTGATTGATGCGATCAAGCTGACATATAATGAAAATCAGACGCGCTGCTCATTTATTGTTGATGCTTCGCACCGTTGGAGGAATTTTAATCAAACGTCTCTCAAACCTAATGGCGCCAAGTCTAACTTCATTTACCCTTTGACTGCCACAAACGACAATATATTTTATGAAAAATTAATAACTTATTTGTCTCACCATTTACCTGTTAATCTCAACATCTTCATGTGGTAGATAGGTGTTTGTATCTTGTTTTCATATATATATACATAAATATATAATTTGGCAGCCATTTTCAAACTGAGAAGAAAGGGTTCAGAATATGAGGTCTGGAGTCTTTCTCAAGATGCCTTCTACAGTTTGTTCTGTTGTGCAATTAGAAATCAAATGTAATAGCTCACCATAACTGATTGATGATGATGATTATAGAGCAGGGAGAACACAGTAAACCTGTAGTGTATTTTTAGTTTTATTATTTGTGTTATTTTTCTCCTCTATGTTAATGCATATGAATGAATACAGCACATGTATACATACATAATATGTACGTATACATGTGCTGTATTCTACCATATATATATAAATATATATATATATAAATGGTATATTATACCAACGTCACTCTCGATGTATGATTGGGTAAATGACCGTCTGCGACAGAATATTCGTTCTCGTTTCTTTCTTACACACAATGTACTGGTCTGATAAAGCACTGCTGCTCTTTCCAGGATTGCCCCTCATCCATGTTGATGTTGACCTTGCTAGTAGTCATAGAGCGAAAATATTCCCTCCTCTCCCTTTCTCTGTCACTCTCCATCCCCCTCTCTCTCTCCATCCCCCTCTCTCTCTCCCTCTCTCCCCCTCTCGAATCTAGCTGCTTTTTGTGCTTTGAGTCTCCTGCCGTGCTCCACTGCTGAGAGACCTTCTGGAACAGATGATGCTGGGAGAAGAGGAGAAAGTCCTCTCTCTCTCTCCCTGTATTTCCCTCTCCTCTCATCATTGTTACATTATTTCAGCTTTGCTCTGGGTTTGTTATCTGTTTGTCTCTGATTGTGTTTGCACATGGACTGAAAGAAAAGCCAATAAAGCAGCACTGATGTGTGGTCTTGCAGAAAACAGGCAGTAGTTGTCTCTGCAGATATTGTCCATGATTGCTCAGACAGGGTTTTGATACCTAAATGCTAAACTAAATAGTATTATCCTGATTATGCTGCATCGGAGAACAGGATTGTGTTTTGGGGTAGTGGAAACAAACTGTGTCTGTTAGAAAGGTGAAGCTCTGCGTACCTGACAACATGTAACACGGTCCTTATTGTGACCTGGATCCATCGTCCCAATGGGGAACATGGATAGAGAAGAGATCGAATGAGCTTTAAGCCCACGGCTGGATCGTGTCTTGTTACAGTAGCTCAAGAGCCAGAGAGGAGGAAGAGAGGGGTGATAAAAACATAGAGAGCCAAAGGTGGTGTGGGTTCTCTACACAGTGGGGTTCCTCAGTGGGATTCCACACCTGCTGATGGGTGAGTTCTCCTCCTGGCAGTCCACTGTGTGTCATGAGACCACCCTCCGAGGGGCCACTCAATGTCGTAATGGTCTAAGATATCCGATGAAACACTGCCAGTCACATTTAAATGGACTGGAGAGGAGTTTGAGAGTGCAATCTTTACTTGTACGAAACCGTTATTTCATGTCTTCATCATTTCCCGCCTCCCCATTCCTCTGCTCCACTCTCTCCGTCTTCTCTCTCTCTCTCTCTCCCCTCATTCCACACGTACCATCGCACTGGGAAGCAGTGTGTTACCGTTCTGTCCACCAGCATATGAGGAAGAAACTCATGGAACCCACGGCCTCTTTATCGCTCGAATCCCCCTGGTTCTCCGCTGAGGAACGTTTGTCAGGGTTGGCTGTGAAGCTCCACACGGCTCCCACACACAATTATCCATCCCACCAGTTTTCATGGTGTGTGTGTGTGTGTGTTTGTGTGTCAGCAGGTCTCCAGTTAAGAGAGGTGCGGGGGGGGCAACAATAATTTATTTATCAGCAAGCGATTGCTGATAAGGGTTTCCTCATCATATAGTAATCTATCATCTCTTGAAAAGATGAAAAAAAAAAAAAGTGAGTTCCGAGGTAAGAAGGTTTATGACGTCCAATAACCCAGGCTTGCCTTGCCGTGTTGGATTTGCAGCCATTAAGCACGAGAGAAGAGATGCAGCGTTGTGTTTCTGTATGCCTTGTTCAGCATCCTGTATTGGCCACAGCCATAAAATCCTTCCATTATTCATAGAAATTACATTATGCATATCCATATAGCCGTATCACACACCGGTGAGTTCTGTCTCTCTATGCAATGACTTATCGTCTCCTCAGTCACTCGGAACTAAGCTGTTTGCTTCGACTTTGTCGTCTGAAATCCTCCTCCGTGATGTTCATCATCCAGCGTGGAGCTCCCTCTCCCCGGAGAGATCGCTGAATGCGGATGCTTTCATCCCCGCTCGGCTTTGTAGAAACATTTCCCCCCCGTGTCATCATGTCAAAGCGGGAAGTCTGATTCTTAGATTTCAACGGGTTGAAATCCCAAATCCTCAGACAAAAGTTTTTTTAATGCCATTAGTGAGTCACAAGAGGCTGTTGAAGAGATGGTTTGGGTGGCATCAGATATGGCAGCTGGGGTTTGATGTACTAGATAACAACCTTTGTGAAATGGCTTTAAGGGTGGACGCGGTTCCACCTCACAGGGAACTAATGTCTCATGGTTGCATACACACACACACACACACACACACATACACACACACACACACACACACTTACACGCACACCTACACACTCCAACACATACACACACTCTCTCTCACTCACTCACTCACTCACTCACCCACTCACTCACTCACTCACTCACACACACACTCCTCATGCACATGCATACACACAGTCATGTGGCCCATCCCTGGCACTTGGACAAAGGGGGGCTGAGGTTCTGTGAGTGACAGCTGCTGACAGCAACCCCCTCCCGCCTGTTTTCACATGCAGAGGTCTGTACGGCTCCTCACACACTCCGTCAAATGACTTTAGTTGATTAGAAATGTTATCATAGTGCCGCAAGAGATTAACTTATTTTCATAATAACTTCATAATATTGCTCATACAACGCATGACCTTCTTGAACCTTTGGTTTCACAATTTTCAATTCTTTCTAAAGAGTTTTATGCAGGGTATAGCTTATGACTCCCTGTCCTTACTTTTCTATCAGTTCATTTAATATTCTAACTTATCTGATTCCTGATTTGGACTTTGTAAATTGACTGAATGGCCAATTCAGAGGTTGATCAGCAATCTTTGAGTAAAATGAGTGACCTCGCTCTTTTCTCTGGGTTTCTGCTGAAACCATATGAAGCGAATAAAGAAGTACATTTCCATGGTAATGTGCTTCATACAAAAGCACATCTTCAGGAGGAGGTTCATGGCTCGAGGTTGATGCGGAGGCCTTCACCCTGTATGCAACCATAGGGGAGGTGTGTGTGTCATAACTTTGTTTCATTGTCCAAGTCAGAAAATATGTGATTAAAAAAACATTATAAAAAGTTATCACTAACCATCTCCTGCATGTTGAGAGTAAACACACTGAATACGGACGCTATGGAGGCGTTGCAACAATGTCCTATATCCCCTCATGAAGGAACCTCCACACAATAAATAAGAAGAATTCCACGCTTTTGAACTTCAAATATTTTGACGTTTTTGCAGCTGTACCACGAATACAACGTATTCAAAGTATTTGTCCTTCGTGAGTTACCACCTCTGGAGGGCAAATAGGATAGATGTCATGAATGCACACTTGAAGTGTTACCATGGTGACACTGCTATCCTCAGTGAAGAGATGATTACAACAGTTTCATTATTTAATGATTATCCCCATTATTCACTCCACTGACTTTGTGTTGGGCATGAATGAAATAAACATTACACGTTATTATTTCACTGAACACTTTAAGTTGAGTTTTATATGTTTAAAGCAAATTTTATGTTCATCTCAGTTTTGTAAGTTCAATGTCGTTTATCAATGGAGGGAACACATTCTTTTCTCACAAGTGAAACGCTAATGCAGATTCTTGTCTTGGAAGTAATTGTCAGGAACTGATACTTCTACTTCCGCCTTTTGTTTACACTGAACATTGTCTCTGAAAAAGAGGAAGGATAATTCAAACATGGATACAGATACTACTGGTTCACCGTACCATGTTTATTTGCCATAAAAATATCCAAGATTAGCATTCCATCAGGAGCATTTAGTGATATTTTGCTATAAATGGAGTATCAATTAAATTATCAAATTATCAAATTATTATTTAATTATCAAATTGTGTTAACAATTTTGAGTGATTGAAGAGTTTTGACGGATTCTGCGAATTATCTATTTAGATTTTTTGATTTCCTTTATCCTCCAGCAAAGAGGACCCCTTTTAGATTCAACGCAAACAGGTCAAGGTGAGCTCCCTCTCTCGCTTTCCTCTTCTGCACAACGGCAAAGTTTGAATGACTTGTTGCCATAGAAACCACCTAGACTAGATGGGGTGCAATAAGTGCTTTTAGGTTGGTGCCTCGCCTGACATTTCCAGAACCACTACTTGATGATTAAATTGAAGTCAACCCAAAAATATCAGCGCATATACTGTACCTCCGCTGAGGTCCATGAAGCTAGTCTCATCTGATCTTCATCATCTGTGGGGTTACATGTAAGCAAAGAGAACGAGATACACTCTCTGCTGATAAAACATAGAACATCCTACCCTCCTTTGTCTGTATGAAGCTTTACGGCCCCGCTAGTGATCTTAACTATTCACTCAGCAATGTTCCGGAACATTTCTGTCTCACACACTTTCCATCATGGCATAGTGCATGTCAGAATAGCTGGGGACAAGGGACAGTCCAGCAGATGGAGCTACACATGCACCCATTGGAGGCCAGCTGTCATGAAACTCAACAGACTTAGTGAACTAGACCCCACCCTAAGCACGGACCGAGGGGAGCACACTTATTTCGATACCCATCCAGTTTCCGGCAATTGTTGAAAAATGGAGCTTGTTAGCAAACAAGTAAACGCAAACAAGCTGAAATGAGTTTGTTAGCGGAGCACCAGGAAGCATTTGCGGTGATTCAAATACTCAATCAGCGGCTCTCATTCACACATGGCCCCATGCAAGAAATGTTCCGGAATACTTCTGGGATAGGCGGCTCTTTAGTATGGTAGTCCTCAACAGAGCCCCGGGTCGAATAATCATTGACCTCTCATTGGAGGAAGCCATACCACGTCCTCCTAAATCCCTGTATCAGCACACACACATACACACATACGTGTGTGTGTGTGTGATAGAGGTGCAGACCTGGGTATGTTCAGCGTCTTGTTTTCCTGAGACAGAGGCTCTTAGCATTCCCGCCACATAAAACCCTTGCTAGCCCTTCCTCCTCTGCGTCAATCCTCATCTCGCATTTGCTTCGCACCTCCAAACTGGCTGTCTTTTTTACATTCTCAAAATAGGTTGTCTACATTGGTGTGTCAGAGAGGCCTCCTCTGAATACCAATTCACACACTTAGATGGCCATGTCTCCTCCTCCCTCTGTTATTTTACAGCCTCCTCGTTTCATGCACACCTACTGTGAAACAGGCGCTGCACGCTGCTCCAAGGTTTAAACCGAGCATTAGTTCTGCTACTCAGCATTAGGTTCAAGCTTAAATGAAGGGAAGACGCTTCAGCTGAAATACACCAGCGTCTCAAATACAAACACGGAGAGTCAAAGGGACGGAGTGAGGACTGATTATGGGTGGAGAGAGGGGCGACACAGGGATGTGAACTGCAGGGGACACTGTCCCTTGGCCCTCATTGACTAAAGAGCCATCTGGCTTTGTTTATCTTTGCATTATATTAATCAGGTTGTTGTGCGCTCAATTCCCCACATTTTTGCTCCGCCCTTCTCTTCAACGCATGTAAAGTAACGTCCAAATGTGCCTACTCTTCAACTAAAATGTTTCATTAATACCATTATCCTCTTTTCACTTTTGAGGGGAACATTAAATACTTTGACGCAACCCAAGGCCCTGCACTTTGTGAATCCATTAGGGTCATTCTCTCAGAGTGAGGGAGGTGAAAGATGAGGCTGACGTCAAGGCTGAGAGCCATCGCACTGGAACCCTCTGGAGCGACTCCTGCCCCACGTGCCGGCCCTCAGAGACGGAGATCAGGGGCCCCATTTGGGCCCCTAAACCCATCCCCAGAGCCCATCCCCAGAGCTGGTGTGACACAGATGTGTCATACAGCAGGGGCAGCAGTAGCTCAGGGGGTAGAGCGGCTTGTTCGGTAACCGGAAGGTCGCCGGTTCGAATCCCTGGCTCCACGTAGCTGAATGTTGAGGTGTCCCTGAACAAGACACCTAAACCCTACCTGTTCCCGGCATGCTGGCTGTCACCTTGCATGACTGACCCGCTGTCGGTGTGTGAATGATTGTATGAATGGGTGAATGCGAGGTATACATTGTAAAGCGCTTTGGTCACAACATCGTTGTCGAAAAAAGCGCTATATAAATACAGTCCATTTACCATCTGTGTCATAAGGGCTTTCTAACTGCTGTCCTCATTTCATTGGATGTGTTTGATACGCTGCAAAAAATACATTCGAGTACAATTTGAAGTTAACTTCTTGCAACGTCTTGTGGGTTGTACCCACGGTTGTGTCCGTGAGACTGCATCATGTTTGCCCTTCCGTCCCTGATCGACTGGCACAAACAACCATGGATGAAACTGTCCCTTTTAATGCAAAAAGGAGGACTCATGTGCTTGCACTGTGGGTCATCTGAAATATCCGATACGCCTGATGGAAAGAGCATTGTACTTTAATTGGCAGCGGTCTGCAGCAGTGGGCAGGAATTGTGACCCTTTCGCTTAGCGTATTAATACGAGCACACATGGGGCTGGAGAGAAACAAGACATTCTCTCCTTGAAGCCTACAGAGGAATGCAGCTGCAGCTGCTCTTTAATCAAGACTCCATGTTGCACAAAGAAAATGAAGAAAGGGCGAATATTCCCTTCCACAGCCTTGACATTGAACCATTTCTTGCCGTAGTAAAAATTGACCTATTTGAAGAGCAGTATCAAAGCCATTATCTTTCAGCTGATATGTTCTTCACCGCAGCAATCATGGCTCTATAGAACAAGACTAATGGCCTGTTGGAACCCTCTTAACTAGTCCATTTCAGTCCATCAGTTTTAACATGGCAATGCATTAACCTGTCATGTTGTAGAATAAGCTCAAACTTTCTGCCCACTGTTCCAATGGTCAAGGTTAAAAATACAGAGGCTAACTGCAATCAGTACTATTTTGAGGGAGAGGGAGAGGGGGAGAGAGGGAGAGAGAGGGAGAGATGGAGAGAGGGGGAGAGGTAGGAAAGTCTTGAATACTCTTGCAGCCTGCAAAGAAAAATAAATTTGAATATGATCTGTGAAATGGCAACAAAAAATGTACTTCTCCTTCTAGACTCGGATTGAGATGGCACATATATCTCAGACAGGCTTTGAATTGTCTGAGATATATTTTTTCCCGTTATAAGCAAATTGATACATATTACAGGAACTGATCAAAATGTCCTCTTTTACTGTACGATGAAAAGATTTGATATAATAGTTGTTCTTGTGAGATCCGTTCTTCCGAGGGAACGATGATGATGATGATGGATGGCAGGAGGAGTGGGTCACAGTAGTGCACACACACACGCACACACACACACACACACACACACACACACACACACACACACACACACACACACAGACACACACACTAGACGGCCTGCTTACAATCCAATTTAAAGATGGGTGGTTGCCATGGCATCAGCGACAGCAACAAGCCCCACCACACTGTTGTTTGACACATCTGAATCAAAAGACGCTACTGTGACACTCCAGATGGATGCTGTTTGATTTGTCACAGTGGGGTGAGTCATGGTTCAGGAGCTATCTGGGCAGTGACACACGCTTGTGCGTGTGTCACTGTGCATCTAGTTTGAACAGATAATTATATCCCTGCGTCGTTCGCGCCTATGTCTCAAGCTTGAATAACGTTTGTTCAACCTGGTCGTCTGACGGCGCATTGTGTCCATGGTCTGCTGAATACTTCTTTACACAAGGGCCTCCTGATTGCGGTGGGAGATGGCTGTGACGTTGCCCCCGCATACTGTTCACCACTTCACTCCGCCACACGTTAACCTCCGATCTAAACAGGGTTTCAGAAAGAGACACCGGTTCGCAGTCGGCCGGCTGCGTGCGTGTGCGTGTGTATTGTCTGTGTGTGTGTGTGTGTGTGTGTGTGTGTGTGTGTGTGTGTGTGTGTATGTACATGGGTGTCTGCAAATCAGTATGATTCGAGATAGTTCTATCTTAAGCAGTCTGATGGTCTAGAAATCACACCTGTCTAGCTACTATCTT
>JAOTIX010073648.1:0-12891 GCA_027123715.1 Gaidropsarus macrophthalmus
CCTGAATATCTCCTTCAGAGAAGACTCCAAACCCATTCTGAGCTCTTTAAATGTGCTCATGCTTAGCGACGCTAGGCTCATAACAATAAAGAACTGTGTGCGGAGTCGCCCCCGCGTGCGGAACAAACAAACCGACTCGGGTCGCTTGAGACTGACGTCAGCATCCAATGCCACGTGATCTTTAGCGCCTCCCGCGGGTCTGGAGGTCTGTGGAGGTAAAACCAAAACTCTATGACGCTAACCCTCAGCCACACTCTGTAATAATAACATTCTTATCGGTTTAGTGAACAAAATAAATGCAGTAAACAACGGTATTCAATGGAAATGGTCACAAGAGTTTTGTGAGCAAGTACTATATCATTTTTTATCATATTAATATAAAAGACATTTTAATTACAAAATAATTAAAAATTTCACTTTTTTCAATTGAGGGTGCAAACATTTTTTTGGGCGGTGCAATGCATGCTTATGTACCCCCGTAGAACCGGGCTTGATCACAACCAACGCAATCCAGCTGTTGAGTATCCACGGGGGAATAGTGGAAGATGACCAACGCTCGCTCCCGTCAGCACGTATGTAGACTGACGGAGAGCGGGAGCGCGCAACAAAAGGCCTCATGGCGTCTATATAAACTGTAGGATGGATGGATGGGGCGCGTCATCGCCGTGTCCTTCCCTTGATCTTGACAAGGGCCACACATCTGTTAACAGCTAACAGGTTCTGCAGGTCAACTGGGTGGTGGGAGTAACAAATACGGATATGTGTTTGTATTTGTATTGAATCATGGCTATGGGGCCGTTATAAAGTAGGAAAATAGAATATCATATTGTTTCCACTCTCTAGAACAGTGGTTGTCAAATGGGATTAGGCCACGCGTACCCATAGGGGTACTTTGGAGGAGCCTACTACTCTGAAAATGACTTTTGAAAGTATTGGTCGCAATATTAACAAAACAATTCTAAAATGATCTATAATTCTCACTACATTGTGAGTATTTGCAACCTTTTAATGTTCATGTTCACACTGCCAAATAGAGCGCACATACCTGTATATTGTTTATGTCCATTTTGCTTTTTTTCTCCAAAAAATGTTTTGTTCCGTTGAAGGGGGTTGAAAACATATCTTAGAAGAAGGTTGAGAACCACTGCTCTAGAACATGTAACAGCATGCGAACCATCTGGAATTAGCATACATATATAGTGTACAACAACCAACACCAGTTTCAAGCTTTTCCCACTTTCCACCCTAAATCCTATCCAGTGTAAATGTTGCATGGAAATAGATCGAAAGAATTAGTCACTTTGACCTGGTTTCGTTTTCTAATTCCAACGGTGGGTCCCCTGAGCTGAGTGGTACTACATTATTTATATGGTGCTGCTGTTACAAAGCTGGTTCATACTCCCCACCTTATGCTAAGGCCTTCAACTCTGTACATCTGTACACTCATAATGTCATCATGAAATCGATCCTCTGGTTTTACGCGAATCCTATGACGTGTTTTTGCCTGTGAGTATGCGTCCGCTTGCATTTGTGTGTATGTGCGCGCGCCTTCGTGCAAGCCCCCTTCAGTTTTTATCTCCCGTGTGACGTCACGGCTCCTGGCAGCCAGCAGCAGGATTCTGCAGGCGGGCAGAGTAGTAGTAGTAGTAGTAGTCGACCAAGCCACGCACAGTTGTAAGCAGCTGGTCCCCTCGTTGGTTCAAATACAAGGCAAAAAAAACAAAACATTGCGGGCAATTTTCCCAGGGAATTAAACCGGCGACTCATCCTCCGCGCATTGGCCCGCGGTGAGCGAGGTAAGGTCCAGTGGCGGTACAAAGTTGCATCCGTCGGGGACGGCGGTGCAGTCGCGTCTTAATGATGGGGTTAATGCAATTCTTGGGGGGGTACAAGCGTGTGTATTTAGGAGCTACGAGACGAATATGTGTCACGGATTTTTTTCTTTGAAGTAAAAGCTCTTGGGTTATTCGTTGTAGCAGAGGCAGTCAGTGCGTACACGCGTGTTCGCCCTGCTCCTTTGTCCACAGCGCCACACAAAAGCGGCACATAGAACAACTTTGATTGGCTGTTTTTGGACGAAGTAAATAAACGATACGCCCACGTTATATTTTCAAAGACGTTTTCGTCCAATTGGAGGGGTATTGTTGCACTGGATCAGATCGAAGGATGAGTGGGATCTAGTCCAGTGGTTCTCAACCTTTTCCTACTAGTGTGCACCCTCCAAGATATTCTTTCAGCTGAGTGTCCCCTTTAACGGCACAAATAATGAATATTTTTTAAATTAAATAATGTGTGTGCGTTCAATTTGGCAGTGTAAGCATGGACATTAAAGGGGTACAAATACTGTGAGTATCCTGATTTAACTGATTTTATTAACGTGGGAATGTTTTAGAAATGTTCAAAACCAATACTTTAAAAAGAGTAATTTCTGGTAATTTTCTGAGTACCCCCTGGAGTACTCAAAATTACCCCTAAAGTACCCTCATTTGAGAACCACTGATCTAATCGATTGACTGTCTAATTTCCCAGTCATGGTGTCTCTTGTTGTGTTGGAATCTTGTGCTGTTGTCCCATTGCACTGGGCAACAATGCATTGAAACATGATCAAGAGCAAGCTTAGCCCGTGACTCATAATCATTGTTTCATTCGAGGTCTATTGGAAGATGGCCAAGTTGAATTGATCTGTCCACGCGTCATATCAGAGTAACACATTAGTAGTGAAATCCTGTTTTCCCTCTGGCGTTTAGATTGCTGTACATTGAACTGAAGAGGATGGCTGCCTGGTCCTGTTATGTTTTTCGAGTAATTTAATTTTTGTTGGTGAAATATTCGACTTTTTCATGAAATGTCATATAAATCACGATGTACTGTAAGCTGTTGATAGAGGACACTGGACTGAAAGGATTATAGATTTTATATATTTTTTTTGTGAAAACCATCAGCTCATCTACTGTCAAAAACATGACTTGATGCCACATGTTGGCACACCTTTTGTGATTGCAATTTTTACACAGTACTGCACCGGGTTGATACAATTTCCCATCCCACTTTTTCAACCCAGCCCCGCCCGCTCAGGATCCTGTTTTTGAGGGGACCCATCAGGCTCTGCTGTTTTGTAAAATAAGAGCAAACTGCCTCACACGCTTTTTGTGAAAACATCACAACATCACGTCTGCAATGTGAACTCAGTTCACATTGCAGACGTTCTCCCCCAACAGTAAATACCTGAAATTAATTGTGGTGTTTTGTGTCAATTGATTGTCAGAAAAAGTTGACATAAAAGCTTTTAGCAACACATTGGACTCCCATTGATATCCATTTCAAAACAGCATCCTGAATCTGGCTAATCTGCTACATATTAGTTAAGAGTGTAGTGTGCTGGAAAAATGGCATCAAGTATTGGGTATTCAATTTGACAACGGCCCCTGACAACATTTGGCTCATTGAGATGTTCTGAGTCATGCATTAGTCATCATCAGGCATCGTTCTGACCAAATGCTGTTGCCACAGCATTCCAATACTGCACCTGCCATTAAGAATACTTTTAGTTAAAATTTTTATTTTTTTATTATCGTCGACTACCACCAGCGATTGGCGATATTGGAGGCTGTATACTACAGAGGACAAATTAATCTTTTAATCACTGGTTTTGACAAATGCATCCATTACATTTTTAACTGATTTTCAGGAGGTAGTGGAGGGAGTTTACAATACTCATTGGACTTATTGGCTGTCTTACCATAATACAGGGATACACGGTTTGATTCCAAGCCACACACAGACAGAAAACTGACTAGAAAGGCCTTGCCATCAGATTCTATCCTTTCACCTACTATTTCTGCTTACTGTCTCTGTTCTCACTCGTCAATCAACTCCCTGTCCTTAATGGCATTCTTCCAAATGCCTTCTGTCTGGCACAAAATCAACAAATCTCATTTTGTAAGCTGTAATCAGAACAACAACAAATCAATCAACAAATCTTGCAATTATCGACTAATCATTTCAGCCATGAGCCACCTGAAGGTTATGCTGGCTTGAGTCTGCTGGCACACAGCACCCCTGTGATCACATTCTGTGTCACTATTTGCATGCTTGGGTAAGCAAGTACTCAAACACGAAGGGAAAAATGTACGTCAATCTCCTTTTTATCACTGACTTCGGCACTTCCTCGAAAATGACTTCCGCCTCAAGGCCAGAAGTGATTTCGCCCCGGAAGCACAGCCGGTAGCATCGCAGTGCATGGTGTGTTCACACATGGATTGTTACACACATGGACTGTTACAGACAGTTTTTATCATTTTATTTATTTGCTCTTGTTTTAGTTTTCTGGCTGATTCAGATAGTCGGGAAGGCAGATACAATTTTTTGTTTTTCCAGATGGCACGGTATAGTGGAGCTTTAAAACAAGTGTTCCTTTTTGAGGATCGGGCAAAAGACCACTTGCTAGGTTTGTACCATGTGTTCGATTTACAGTATTGGGGATATTTCTTGCATCTGCCTTAATAGTTTAACTCAGGAAATTCTTGGTCTGCAAATTGTCCTTTTCTATGTGCATTGTTAGCAAAATGTAGTAAACATCTTAAAACAAATACAATCTAAGAAATACATAATAAGCTCTTTGAACCAACTCACAGCAGAGTAGGCAGTGACCTGAGCTTTCCACTCTGTTAACCAAAATACTGGATAAATGCGGATGGTCTAGCCTTTTTCTTGATATTCAAATATGAAGCCTTCTTCAGATATCTCTAAAAGAAAGGATGGGACAAATACATATCTAAAAATGATTTTTTTCTGTTTTCTTCCAACTTCATTCTTGGTGCCCGCGGCAACTACAGCAAAGCATGGATAGATGACACTCTTTAACAGACACCCCATAATGTGCATATATATATACAATGCATACATAATGTGTACATAGTGCATCAAAATAGCCAGATGCACCACACATTTAAACGTCAGTCTTGAAGAAACCATCGCTGTTATTCCTGCAGGTTTCTTCCTAACTCCATTGGCCATTTGGTTTTGTACAGTGTCACGGTCACCCTGCCATTAGGGTCCAAGTCAACCTCAAGCTCTCCTGGTATCTTAGGAGAGAGCAGCTTCTTGACACCATTATCCTCTCCCACCATCCCCTGCATTCCAGTGCACTCCTTCTTTCCTCTTCACCAGCTTGTTACAATGCTATTAATAACCACTCGCGCGCTAACCAAACACTTGGTTAACACTCGCTAACCAAACACTTGGTTAGCCCACTTGGTGTGAGCTTTGAAACACAAATCGGTTTCACGAGCAAAACGTACAAAGACCGGACATTGGACGTCATATGGCACTCAGTGCCAAGTTGAATGTTATTGGCTACTCTTATTGTGTTTGTTTTCTGAGGCCAAATATTCCCTCTGAGTAAGTGTTTACAATATGTTTGTTACAAAGTATGTCTTGAAGCCTGACGGTGCTTTGATCAAATCCAGTTACGTGATTTAGTTGACGTTTTCTGGTACAATGATCGTGGTGCATGTCTTTATTTGTGCTATGGGCTGGCGCTACCATACCTGGCGCTGTTCCAAATATTTAACCCCTTCAGGGCCTTCATGTGAAAGAAAGTGAAGCTGCAGAAAGATATCACTGCCCCTAGCACCGGATGTGTATAGTTCAGTTCCCTGTGGGAAAGTATGCGGGATATAGCTAGCATATGGAGCACTTATCAACTGTGTTTGGGTGTGTGGGTGTTTTTGTGTGTGTGTGTGTGTGTGTGTGTCTGTGTGTGCCATATCAATTTTTTTTGGTTTCTCTCACACCAAAGGTGTGGGTTCCCATTACCCTGGCACCAGCTTTGCAGTGGGCCGCCCAGTGGCCTAGTTAAACTTGGAGAAGGAGGACCATCTCATGGGACATGGGAAATTGGAAACATCTAGCTGCTGTCCTAACCTTTCACCTCCTTCCCTTCCTGCGTTGGGACCTGGGCGTCTGGCTTGGCCACTGGGGCTTTTCTCATCATTTGTGATGAGTGTTTTTCATTATACATCAGTATCCCCTCCCCCTGCATCGTTTAATGGAAGCAGCTGATGGTTCCTGGGGATCGATCTATATCAGAATCTCTTTCAAAAGAAGTAGGAGTAAGCCTGATGTAATATGCGTTTCAGAGCTTGAGCCTCGACGCAGTATTCTACATCCCTCCTTTCAATCTGCTGGCTGTTAGCTTGGGTTTGCGTACCTGGCTCAGAACGGGTGAATTAGTACAATTGTACCGTTTCACCACCTTAAAAAAAACGTACTTAAAATATAACCATAAATTATGTCAAAAAACAAACCTCTTTCATTGATTAGATATGAAATATTGAGCTATTTAAAATTGAACTGGGTGGGAGTACAGCGGTGGTTGTGTGTTGTGCATGCCCATAGCTAAGCGACCTCCATTTATCGGCTCCAGTTAACGCCATGTTATCTTTTAGCCCAGTTTCTTTAATGTCTTTGGTCGGGCCATAAATATCTTTGGTGCCGCTATATATACCCCTGGCCCACTGACTGATGTAGATTATGCCTAGCTAGCTAGGTAGACGATATGCCAACATTTAGTTCAACGTGGAAATGATGTCGACAGAAGAATTCATTACTCTGAAAGCCTTTTAGCTGCCGGTGCCAAAAGCAAGTAATTCTATTACTTGTACCCGTATATCATAACCATTTCAGAGCTCCTGCGTGGGTTCAACATGCTTTAATGGGCAGTTTGTTTGGCCTCACGCAGACAGACTTGAGGGACAACCCCGCTATGGGTACATGAAAGCCCTCCAGAATGTAGAACATTTCCGTTATGACTCTGAACTCCAAATATTTTCCCTGCTGGCCAAAACACGTTCCCAAGAAGCCAAAGACTCTGTTTTTCTGTAAGCACTCACTGAACATATTTTCGTTCGAAGGGGTTTGCGATGTATTGTAAACCGCCCTCCATATTATTGAAATAGTGGGTTTGTGCAATCTGCCCTTTCCACTGTGGGTTATGAATAATACAAAAAAAATGGTGAAAGCCATGTGCTGGCCGCTTCACAGTCACAATTCTTGGGATAATTGGATGTCGTGTGAACAGCCGTATTCAAAAATCCAGACGCTAGGGATGTCTACTGATCAGAGACCGAAAACTGTTATTCACTAACATTTACAGCTAAAGATTTCACTCTCGTACATGGTGCGCTCGCATGCTATTTTGGCACAGTCCCTACTTGAATCACTGACCCACACTAAAACACTCTCCACCACTGCTCGCGTCCCGCCTAGCATGAACACCGCTGCGTGCTCACTTCATACACACCTCCGCACCGCTGCTGGGATACATTTTTGTTGGGCCAAAAATGAACAGCCTGGCATGTTTGGGCCAGAAAATCCAATGTCTCATCGACTAGTGGCCCGTTCAATAGTGTGCATTAAGCAAGACAGTATCAATTTGTTGTTAGAGGATTAACTCATACAGAGTTAGATATGGTTACAGAGATATGGTGTAGCTCCACAATTAAAGGGGAACTCCGGTGTAAAAGAACGTTTGATATAGAGCAAAATGAATCATATACGACGCAGCGCTAAGTTCGATGTTTTTATCCGATTCTCCCAAATTGCTGATACGTTTGTGTCATGGGAGCATCGACTGATTGATAAGCTCTGCTGTACACCTGCACAAGGGAACGGGGGGGGGGGGTGGGGGGTTTGAACGCTTGCCTTGCATTTGTCAACCGTTTCAGTCTCAAAAAGGATATGGCGTCGACAGGTGAAATACTGAAGGTACTTAAGACCCTCATTATACTACCAAAGTGTCAGGCTACTTCCAGCCTTGTAAAGTGGTTTAAAAAAGCGATTTCTTTTCGACACCAGTCGATGCCCCCATCATGACACAAACGTATTAGCATTTTGCTGTGTTACAATTGGCAGAGATGATTGAGAAAGGAATGTTTACAGAATCCTCTTTCTCCCAGTTGGTTAAGTGTGTCGACCAAATCGCCCCTATACACCGTCAGCCCCCGCTGTCAATGCAGGTCTCATAGCATCTGCAGTCATCTGCATATCCCCTGCCTGCCTGCCCCGATTTGCCAGGCGCTTTATCATCCTCAGTGATTCAGCAGCAGGGGTTGGGGGGAGGGGCCCAGTTTGTCTGAGCTAATCACTGTAGCGTTTGGCTAACTGGGCAGAAATTGACTTTTCTCCCAAGCAAATGAATGAGAATACTGGCCGTTTTATTTATGATATGAACCTCAAACAACAGAACGGAAAGTTTTCCAAGTGCAGTGATAGTTTGCCAAGCTTTCCTTTTCTAGCAGCAGTCGCTCAAAGCTGGAAATAAAAGAATAGAACACTTTTTTGTGGCCAGAGAGAATATAATCAATATTTCGAGTCTGTCCGTGTTACTCGGGCGAGGGTTAGTCGGCAAATAATGAGTCAACATTGATTCATCTTCAACAGAGATCTATAATTCCACTGTGTCCGGGCGTAGGCGAAATCCTCCCCACGTTTTGTGGCAAGCGAACACAGTTTATCGCAATCCTCCCATGTCCTCGTGACGCCTCAATCGAATCAAAAGCATCAGACGTACAATTCACGTTTGTTCTTTTTAAAACTGTATTGTGCCTGCTTTTGTATAGTTTCGTACAAAGATTCCATTCTCCTGTGCCTAAAAAGCCTTTTAGGTTTTAAAATATACGGTTTTGATACTAATTCCCATAACCAATCCAACATGGAGTTTCTCATGTTGCCTAAACGACCTTCAAGTGCCTCTTGAATACCTAATATCGGAGGGTCCGCGACTTCATTGGCCATCCTATAAAGAGTACTGCATGTTTCAGACTGTTTGAAGGACGATTGGGCTTTGTGAAAGAACATGTAAATTATGTTTCACTGGTGCTATCCTTGCCCTTCTACTTCTCTAACCTTGAGATAGATATGGAACAGAGGTGGATGCAGCGATTCATGCAGAGTCCAACTTCATGCACAACTTTGACGTGACTTTATACTGTTATTCCTGGAGTCAAATTGAACATTGTTTCACAGAATCGGGATACGCCGTCTGTGGACCTGGTACAAATAACATGTTGGGGACCCTCAACCAATGTCCGCCAAGGATTTATTAGTTTTTTGTCCAAAAATGCAAAACCAGTTCACCAAGATTTGATCTCATCTGCCATCAAACTTTTGATGTTAATCTAATTGAGACTTTAGATATTAATATCAGGTCTCAATTGTGAGGCCAACATTAGCTCAATCATCATTGAGAAGTATAATTAGGGTACTGCCAACGATGTGTGGTCTAGTCCTGCAGATAATGAGAGAATTGTTTTTTTTCTTCACGTTTTGTTTGACCAAATCAAGAGGCTGTTGGTAGCAGGGATTTGCACATTATTGGCTATTAACCGCTTAAAACACTTGAGTGGTTAACTGTTTAATAGTGTCTGTAAAGGACCAGCCACTTTAGAAATACAGAACTTCTTCCACTCGCTGGATTAGGTTTTGTCTCTGGTAGAAAATGGCATCCATTTAACAGGATAAGACTTCCAGTTCAATTTATGGTTAGCAGCCTAGGCCCTGTGCCGGAACACGTACAGCTAACTCTGGTAATCAGATTTCTGGAACGGCTCCCTGGTGTCTTGACAAAAATGAATTGCTCAACCCAAAAATTCACAGAAATGCTGAGGAGAAACGCACCTATGCAAGCACAGTATCCCTACACACACACACACACTGATCTCTTCATATCCCGTGTCGTTCGTAATGTATTTGGGAATTGTAATCGTCCTCTCCATCGCTATGGTAATCACTGTCCCATCCTCCCTGCTCACCTCCCATGCCCTGATATGAAACTCACATCTCTTATGTAAAATGCATCTGTATTATTAATTTAGAACTGTTTCATATTCATAGGGGCTCTTTAATATTACCGGAGAATATTACCGGCTCTAGGGAACGTGCGTGTCTTTTGCAGCGTGCAAGTGTGTATCTTCTTTTCAAAGTGTTGGCAATTCCTTCAGCTGTGCTAATGAAGCCTCACTTGCAGCAAAGGATTAAGCGTGTGCATGACCTGCTTGGATCCTCGTTAAGGCCATAAGCCGGTGAGCCCATATCACACCGGGAAGCGGGGGTGTGTGGGGGTGCGAGATCATCACTCACGGGTCTCAGAAGTGCCAAATGGCAGGATCCGTAACCCCATTACGCAATTTCAAACTAATGCGACTTGCGTCCGATTTTAATGTGTTTTGCCTCACAGTTCCCCCGAAATCCCGTTCGTCGATGAACATTAAAAACGTCCGCTGACTGTATCCTTCGGTCAATTTAGCGTGCGAGACCCTGATTCGGACGTCAATGTATTTACGGAGTACCGCACTGTCAGGCGTTTTTGTCAAATGACGGGACACCTTGGGGAGTCACTATTGGCAAACGTCAGGTGTCCGTCCGGCTGGCTGTTTTGTACAAACTCTCTCCCACGATAAACAGCGAGGTAATGGGGTTGTTTCTCAATCGAGGCCGACGGTAGTGTCTCAGATCGTCACGAGGCGGTCGCCCTGACATGATGGATGACACCCGCCCCCGCCCCCGCCCCTTACCACCGTCTCCATCTGCAACTATTGACTGCTGCTACTTGATTGGCGACGGGTCTCGCCCTCTCGCATCTCTTGCTCTCGCTCTCTCAGAGAACGTGGTGAAACGGGAAATGTGCTAGGGTCAGTGAGCGGTGGAGTGAATATTCGGAATCGTCAGCAAGCATTTGATGATTTCCATGTTAAAAACGTCAATTCAACCTACACTTCCCCCGTTCCTCATAAAACCTTGCTTAAAATATAGCTTCCATATATTCTCTGCCATCATTTCTTAATTTCCTAAATGCTCCCCCCCCTCCACACACAGGCATCCATGTCAGCACCCTCCACACAGCACCCAACCCACACCATTTTCTCTCTCTCTCTCCCTCCCTCTCTCTGCGAGCTAATTTTGCTAATTGAATCGGCGCAGCATGCTCCATTAATGGCCATTTTGAATCCTGAGCACACTTCCTTTAGCCTCTCAGGATCGGTGGACCGGTTGGATATTATGGATTCTGTTGGTGATTGTAGCGTTTTCAATGATTTTGTCTCAAATGCCGGCCACGTCTCGCATAGTCTAAAGTATGGAGACACAGGAAGTTGACATCCCCCCTCAGAACCCCGGAGCGATGTTTCATTTTTCCAGCCATCTGTGGAATTTCACATATTTATTTGTTTACTTTGCGCTGAAGGATATACAATCGGATGTTTTGACATTGTGTAGACTTGACGGGGAATTTAGCGTTCAATGACATCCGATCAATAATGCCACAGACAGCTGATATAATTGTGATTGATAGGACCAAGGAAATTGGAAATATATCACGCATGATGCACACCGTTGAGGCTGGACAGGGGTTTGTCTGTGTCTGTGTGTGTGTGTGTGACCTTCCCTTTATATGAATAAACAAGGGGTGTAACAGTACACTGAAGTCACGGTTTGGTTCAAACCTCGGTACGTCATGGTTCGGTACGAGTTCGGTACAATGGAGGAAAAAAGGAAAAAAATGTATTTCAGAAGGCAATTATTTTTTTATTGTGAATGTCTCAGGTTGAACCACCTACTGGCATACAGTCTGAGCTCACTGCAACAGCCTGAACTGTGTAATCTAAAATGTAGACAATAAACATTAAGTATGGTCCGTGTAACGCTTTGCAGTGCAATGTTCTATTTGCAATATCCCAATGACACAAATAAATATTGGGTTCAACTTTTCAATTTTCAATCTGTCCAACTACACAGAACATTGCCGCCATTTCTGATTGTCTAATTAGATTATTATTCACATGTACAACACACGAGTCAATATTCTAATTTCACATCTTTGCCGTTGTGGTTGGACTCAACCATAAGCACTGAGGGGTTTGCCAGCTCAGGTCAGGTGGCTGAGGCGGTAGCTGGCGTTGGCTACTAATGCTAAATGATGCCATACGGTCCCAACAGCTGCCCAACAACTCGGACACAGTCCTCCGTCTTATCCACCACTCGCTCGCCTGTACTACCATGTCCTAACCGGACCTGATGCCAGCGAACGTTAGCGATGAAGTCTGCTTAATTACATTGTTTTCAATTGGAGTGTCCTAACTGCGCACAACGCGAGCAGCGCGGCATTAACTGCTGTCGCACACCCCAATTTTCTGCCGCTCGCGTCGCTGATGTTTGATCGCATCGCGTTCGGTTAGGACACATCAAATGAGGCGGACGGGTTCTGTTAACTCTTGTGGGCCGCCGCCACTCACCCAACTCGTCTTTAGTGCTGCTATCTCTGACTGACTCACTCCCCACCCAAATTATTCTCTCCCTCTGGTCCCGGGAATCGAACCTGCAACCCACCGAGCACAAGCCCAGCTCCCAGCATTACAATCATTCATTTAATTTATGAATGAATGAATTGTATACCGTGTATACTCTGTGTAAATCCACTCAGCAAACCGTGACGTCCGTACCGATTCACCCCTAGACTCAAACGTAAAGGTCGGATGAATCTTGCTGACCGTTGGGCGAGCAGCGCAGCGTTTGTTTTGACAGCCTCCAAGATGGCTGACCCTAGGGGGGTTAACGGCGGGTCAAGGAGCCACTTCCTTCTCCCCTGTCCGTGCGTGCTCTGTCACTTCCTGCCACACTCCCTAGGGAATCCTCCCCTCCACCCCGTCACCTTTGACCCTTTCTTTATCTTCCACCATCTCTCCATCCATCATCTTCGTCAAACACCCTCAAGGGAACGTCAAGCACATTTCTCTGAAGTTTCTCCCCCCCGTCCTCTCTCTCTCTCTCTCTCTCTCGCTCTCTCTCGCGCTCTCTCTCTGGCTCTCGGTCTGGCTCTCTCTCTGTCGCCGGCGC
>JAOTIX010079980.1:1413-12760 GCA_027123715.1 Gaidropsarus macrophthalmus
CTATGAGCCACCAAAGACCACTGCACTAGCTGGAGTGTCGCATGTTGTTTCATATGTCAGGTTCTTAAAAGGCTTTCCACCCGAATAGAAAGATAACTGAAATTGTTCAGAGGTCGGAGGTCAGCCAGTGAATCGAGGGCCTGGCCTACGCTCCACTGAAAGGTGTTGCATTTGTACATGGGATTGGCTGAAAAGTTGGTTTCTTTCTCACACCTAGATCAGCCTTATTTCTCATATCTACATCAGCCTTATGTCTCATATCTAGATCGGTCTCATGTCTTGTATCTAGATCGGTCTCATGTCTCAGATCTAGATCAGCCTTATGTCTCGTATCTAGATCAGCCTCATGTCTCACACCTAGATCGGTCTCATGTCTCGTATCTAGATCAGTCTCATGTCTCGTATCTAGATCAGTCTCATGTCTCGTATCTAGATCTGTCTCATGTCTCACACCTAGATCAGCCTTGTCTCATGTCTAGATCAGCCTCATGTCTCATATCTAGATCAGCCTCATGTCTCATATCTAGATTAGTCTCATGTCTCATATCTAGATTAGTCTCATGTCTCACACCTAGATCAGCCTCATGTCTCGTATCCAGATCAGTCTCATGTCTCCTATCTAGATCGGTCTTTAGATCAGTCTCATGTCTCACACCTAGATCAGTCTTACCGCAAGCTCTTAGATGGGGAAGTCATGCACAGGAAGGTGGGGCAGAGGCTGGCAGAGGTAGGGTAGGTGGTGGTGATGGGGCGATGATAGTGTTGGGGAGGGTGGAGTTGGAGGAGGTGGGGGGACTGTGACAGCTGAACAACTGCATTACAAATGATGACATCATCCATCAAACCCAGACGGCGTAGAAGAGGTGAAGGGAATGGATACGAGTATCGACCACATAAAGCGGTGATAGGGTGCTTCGGATAGGAACGCTGGTCTGACGTTAGCACTTGAATGCGAACTGGGATTGTGACGGATATACATGTTAGGATTTCAATTTCTCCCAGACAGACCTTGTGCTGAAATGGCTTTCGTTTCGAAGAGAAGCCAATTTGATGTTCTTTCTGTTTAAAAAATTGGTTTTGATAAGTGCTTTATAAATAAAGTTTATTATTATTATTATTATTATTAGTGTCCGTCTTAAGTGAAGCACAGCGCACATTATTTTCCATTTAGAGCCGTAAAGGCATTGTATTAACACAAACAATACTTAATGATTGAAGCAAAGCGGGGTTAAGCCTGAAATTATACATGGTTTCATGAACCACTGTGGAAGCGCCCACTTCCCTCTCTCTGTCTCTCGGATCGCGTCGTCTTGCTGTGTGCCCGTACCACGGAAGGCTCCTCAGGGTTTGGGTTGGGGTCAGGGTGACACAATAGTCAAAAGTGACAGGTAGTTCTTCCTGGCATGATTGCACGATAAAAGACAAAGTGCCTTGGCCTTGGACAAGAACAGGGGTGTAAAGAAAGATGGAAGAATCAACAGCCATAGTGCAGTTTGATCTTGACCTCCTCCAGAGTCAGGTGACCCCCGTCCAGGGGACCCAAATGCTGTGACACTCTTAAATGACAGCAAACAGACAAGACATAGATAATGAATTTCAGCTGTACAGCTGTACTCACTTTTATTTATTTATTTTATGTATCTCATTTATAATATTGTACCCATGGCTTTTGTAGGCCATATGAAATGTGTGGTCCATTCTGGTCATTTTTATGTGTATTGTGTTTTAATGTCTTGTTTTTAAGGTTTTTGTCTTTTATGTTTGCTGTGGTGGAACCAAAGACAAATTTTCACTTTGTGGACAATAAAGATTTTCCTATTTGTATTCGTATTCGTACTCCCTCTGTGGAGGTCTCCATAAAGCTAGGTAGATACAGGGAGAGTGGCGTAGTGGTTTCTCTTGCTTTTCCTGCTGCTGCTTGTCCTTGCACTGCATGAAATATTGCATTTACTACTAAATATCGCTACCAATATCAGAAGAGGTTTCAATAATTCATCATCGTGCAAACATGACGTCAGCCAGCCGGTTATTGAAAGCAAAACGTATAAATAAAGAATGGAAAATGTAAAACAGGTGTCTTTAGATGTAAACGTTCCAACAGGATCCAGGATCTAAGACCCTGGGTGTGGGACCGGGGGCTGTGAGATGTTCCACAGCTGCGATGTTCAAGGCTCGCTGGCACAGAGCTGCGGTGGGTGGGTGGGATGACGGCATGAACGCGCATGTGTCCCCTTTAGGCGCTTCAGAAGGAGCTGGTGAAGACGCAGGCGGGAGATGGGAGGACGTGAACAGGTGAAAAACGTTCATCCTGAAGGATGCGTTTGTCTGGCATGCGATCGCCGACGTAGAACAGGCACACGCACGCGTGCGCAGCTACAGACAAGGAACGGGCTGACCCAGGGTTTACTGCCTGCGGTATCGATGAGCGCAAGAAAGAGGTTAGTATGGATTTGTTCCTTTTTTCTCCTGCTCTCTCCCCCTCTCTCCCCCTCGCTCGCTAAGGGTTAAACACACTGCACAGTAAACAAGGGGAGCAGGGAGGGGAGGAACGGTGTGTCATGCCACCAGAGGCCAAGAGTCGGTGCGTGATTGCTGTAAGCCTGGGTATTCCCATGCTGCTTTGCGCGCAATTTCATTCTCACTGCAAAGGCAGCCCTGGAAACGACCGCCCTTATTTTCCCCTGAGTTAGGGAACCAATCACAGAATGAACTACATTCGTCATCTGGTATAAGTGATACGATTTGGCTATGAATCGCGCTCAAAGCAACATGGGAATAACCTGGCACATTTGATAGACATTCGTAGTGCCCAATAAACGGCTCTAGGCATTCGTAAAACCCGAAAATACGAGAAAGTGAACGCCTAGTTCAGACCACCATCTCATTGAGATGTGGTGGCAGCCAGGCTAGCAAACCTGAGGAAATACAGATATTAAGGAGGGAGGGAGGGAGGCGGAGAGAGGACAGGAGAGGCCATCAGAGAGGACAGGAGATAATAGCGTGGTTAAGATAAAAAGGGGGCCTGGTCCTCTGTGTGGCCCATCCGTCCTCTCCATCCCTCCATCCTGTTCTCTCTCCATCCATCTCTCTCCCTCTGTGTCTCTCCTTCCCTGGCCCTGTTATTCTCAGCTCTACCTGGAATAGCGTCCAGCCACTCGGGGAACGTGCAATATCGTGAGGAAGTAGGCTGCGTGTTTCTGTGTCAGGAGCAGAGGGCTTCACCCAACGCTGCTGAACACAAAGCTAAACACCAGAGAGACGCTGGGAGCAGGAGGAGGACTCAAACAGAGCATACCATATCATATACATATGATCGTATTGACCTCGGAGAGAGAGAGAGGGATATATAAGGGAGGAGGAAAGAGAGGAGGAGAGAGAAAGGGAAGGGAGAGAGGGGGGAAGGTCGGAGACTGAAGGGTGGAAGGTATGAAACAGGAATGCAAGATAGATTCACTGTAATGGCCTGTAGTATGACTTTCAACGACTGTGAAATACAGTTTGAAACCCCCTGCGTTGAGTTTTTACTGCGTATGTGTGTTTCATGAAGAAGTACCGTTTGTGTGTGTGTGCGATTTTCCGTGAGGAAATCACACACACACACACACACACACACACACACAAACTCACTAATATCTGGTTTGGCTCTGGACCTAAGGGACTGTGCTGTTACTGTGCAAATAGCTTCGGTTGGGCAGTGTATTCACGGCGTGGCGCGGGGAGCATTGCCTGCCTGATGGTAGCCTTCTCCTCCCCCTCCACTAACTCCATCCTACCCCGGGAGGCGTGGCCACAGTCACGCATCCCTGCGTTGTGTCTCCTCGTTTCCTCCACTAGGCTCCCTCCCTAGCCTCTGTAGCCCCTCCCCCGGCTCCCATGGGCAGGACGGCCTGCTGATCAAAACAAGGACATCATGCTTTGCTTTGGGTCTCTCCTCTCAAAGGTTTGCAGTTATAAAGCTCATGTTCGGTGATTGAAGCGCTCCTTTGCCAACCGATAAACAACCCTCGCTGGCGCCATCACGACCAGCACGATACGCGCAGTACAGACTGTGGTCTGTACTGCGTGAATAACAAGCAAAGGACGAAGCGAAGCCGGTCGGTAGAAGATAGCAGCCACTAAAACTCGATATGGAAGACTCATCTTGTGTGAACCCTCCCCACAGCCGTAACTTATGAAATATTTACAGGGCGGGGCTCATCTGCACAACAGCATGAAACGAAAATCGGGTTTAGCGCCAGCAAGGAGATATGAACAATTTTCCCAGCTGCATACTGTCTCCCTCTCTCTCTCTGACATGAGAGCAGTGATTGCATTTGATTTGATATTCGAGTTTGGATGCAATGCTTTACAGGACTTTGAGGTTGAATGCGTGCTTTTTCCTTCTACAAGACCAATGCGTATTCTGTTTTAAGATGGAGGGCAGGCCCATGGCTGTCCACGCTGTGGTGGTAAACGCCTGCTGGGAATAGAGGGCTGGAGACTATGTTGTTATATAATCATCAATAAAACTTTTATATGAGGGCCTCTGGAACATCGCAACAGGCTTATATTGTGTCTGTAAGTCTTATTGCGTTACAGTAAAGCGATTCAAATTGAAGTGATGTGATTAGACAGCTGTGATTTTAAAGAGCATGTTTCTGCTCATCCGTCATGGAGGACGCTCTCGTCCAGATGTCCCTCTCTGTCTCATCTCCACGCTGGCCTGTACCTTGTCTCAGTAGACAAGCAGAACGGGGTCCGGGTCAGAGACATTTCACATTCATCCTTCAGGTAGAATCCCTGTTTGGGAAGTCTCTGTATACATCATACTGTAATATACCCAGAGTTAGTCCTCAAATTGTAGTGAGAGGATATATAAAAGTGCTGGTACCAACAGAAAGCATGGTCGATTGCATGCTGAAGGTGGATGATGTTACGTTTAATTTGTCAACGTATAGAACATCCAAAAAAGGCTTTCTGGATGTTGTGTGTCAAACAACCATGGTTTGGATCCACTGGATCCCCCCCCCCATCCCCAGCAACCAGGGAGGCCTCATGCCGGCCTCTCTTAAGGGTTTGGGCAACAGGTTCTCACTCCCAACTCCTCAGATATCGGCGCAAACAACATTTTCGAGTTGGGTACCCATTAGTGTCATTTTAGACGTGCACGGTAGACTGGGTACCCTTTAGCGTCATTTTGCAACGTGCAGGGTAGAATTCAATAGGCTTCAAACTAGGTTAGGGTTATGGTTATGGTTCGGGTTATGGTCAAGTCAAGTCAAGTCAAGTCAAGTCAGTTAGGGTTTGAATTTCGGGCTTTGAACGCAGCAGGGAACGGACAGTCTCATGGCGTCAAATACCGGACGTTATGGGAGTTCTACCCTTCACGTTGAAGAATTACGCTAAAGGGGTACCCAACTCGTCAAATAGCGACGAAATTGCTATTTGCGTCGATATCCGACGAGTTGGGAGTGAGAACGCGTTGGTTTGGGGCCGGGCTGCTGGACACCTTTGATCCATTCAAGCAGACTGTTTAAAGCGGTAGATAAATCGACATGCCCTGATGGCCCACAATGCATCAGAGTGGGTGAAGAAGATCACTGTACATATCTAACAGGATTCCTGCCGTCGTTTAATTTTCACGACCCCCTTTTCTCCAAACCTCATCACTGACGTTCCTCTACCCCTTGAAGGTGCAGAGTGAGGGAGTTGGAATTTCAATTTGTCACCTTGCAATGAAAGAGCGATCTGTGCTCCCAGCAAAGGTCAGCCGTGCTGCTGGGACCGGGCCGCGTGTTTACCAGAGAACCCCTGTGCTGTGTGTGTGCGCGTGTGTGCGTATGTGTGTGTGCGTGTGTGTGTGTGCGTGTGTGTGTGTGTGTGTGTGTGTGTGTGTGTGTGCGTGTGTGTGTGTGGTTTCACACGGTTTGTTGCGCTGAGGCGCAAGCCGACCCATTCCATTTGTTGATTACACACAGCGAGCGGAGCCGGATGGAGAGGAGTGTGTGCTAGTGTGTGTGAGGAGGTGTGTGTCTCAGTGTGTTTGTGTGTGTGTCTCAATAAGAAGACACAAGGTTCGAGTTCCTCAGCAGAAGAAGGAGCAGGTTGCACGGAGAGGAAGGGAGGCCATGAGGAAGCCATGAGGCAGTGGAGCCTAATTAAGTCTCCATTACCCCCCCCCCTTCATATGTATCGTCCCTTTGTTGTCACAGTGAAGTGTTGACCTTTAGCAATCATGTCACTGCTACTGAGTGTTAAAACCAACGTGGGCGGGGGGGGTACGCGCTACACAAAGACTGTTTCAGACAAATGGTGAGCCCCCCCCCTCACACACACACACACACCCCGTGGTATCAATGCCAGCAGTGTGTCCTGAAACCTTTGGTGAGTGTGAGTGTGTCCGTGTGTGTGTGTGTGTGTGTGGGGGTGTGGGTGTGGGTGAGTGTGTGTGTGTGTGACTCCATGGGTTTGCTGGACGGTCTGTTCCAGACCTCAGCAGCTGGCGGAGGGTGGAGGGATGTGTGTGTGTGTGTGTGTGTGTGTGTGTGTGTGTGTGTGGGCAAAGCCATGTAATCCCACAGGGCATACATTGAAAAGCCTGCAGCTATGATCTGATGGTTGTGGTGAAATCAAAATAAACATGTGTTATAGAAAAATGTACCTCCCAGGTTCATTTCTCATCATCAGCTGCTCTGCAGTGTTTAGTTCACAACCGTCCCCTGTGCTCTGTGAGGGATTCTGAACAGTGGGCGTGGTCTTGCGTCCTCTGTGCCCATCGGGGTGGGCGTGGCCTCGGCACGTCGCCCCCCCTTAATTGAGTTGGGCTGCATAAGCTGTGGGTACGAACAAGGTCAGCTGGCCTGGCGGTCTGCACAGGGCGGTTATTTAAAGCCTGCCGCTCATGAGGTGCTGGAGTTCAAGATGGCTGCCTCCACAGCTAGCATGTAAACATCTGTATAGATACGAGGATATCAATATCTATTGTTCTACAGAGAGATGTATTTATATACATATAGATACATCTCTCTCTCGCTCTCTGTCTCTGTAGAGATCTATACATATATACTGTATTAATATATTCTTTATTTATAGAACCAATCCCCCAGAGAGTTCCAGTGAGAGATGGCTCCTTAGGTTGGTGTTCAAAGGGAATGCAAACATCTCACACGTGTCTGATGTGGGAAAGCAGCTGCTGAGAAATGCTTCTGTGAGGAGACAGACCTAAGGATGCGGACCCATCTGAACGGGAGCCGGTACAGACGATCACTACTCATCCACTGAGCTGATGACACACGCACGTCACCAACTCGCTATGTGACCCTGTGAGTATAATCTGTACGTCCCTTGTGGCAACGTGTGCCAGGCTGTACATGATGGCATTACTGTCAAACCGTCCAGTGATCATATTCTAGTCGTTATAATACATAATCTGTCATGGTGGATAAGCACATAACTAACACAACACTACTGAGGCTAGTGGGGCAAACGGCAGCATAACATGGTACATGATGATAGCATGATAGGTTGAATTACAATGGGCCAATCCTAAAGATATATATAGTCTCTGTTGTAAACACTTTGATCTACCATTCAAAAACAATAATGTTGGGAGAAATTCTACATCATTCTGGAAATATACACACAACCGCAAACATATATGTTATTGTTGTCGAATTGTCCAGATAAGCTGGAAAAGGAACAAAAGTAAGTCTCCAAGGACTCGAGGAATATGAAGAACCCATGATTCATCACACTGTTTCTTCATATTCCATCTTCATAGTTGAATGCGGTCATCGTAATTGCTTTGGATAAAAGTGTCCATTACATAAATGTGATGTAAAGTAAATGGTTACACCCTTACATCTTAATGCACCGTGAGTCATACGTGAGCTTATGTCCCTCTGACCTCTACACGTTTCAAACTAATGCACCGTTGTGTCTGTCTCCGTCGTCACAAAGTCCTCCTGTTTTCAATCTACCACTGCACCCATCCCTCACTCACCTCCACCCACACCTCCGCCCAACTTCACACAGCTCCAGCTTGCCCTCACGACCCTCTTCTCCTCACCCCACTCCCTCCTTCTCGTCTCAGATGGTTCTTAACAGTTTTGTATTTTAGACGGCAGATCTCAGCTCAACGCCGGAGGCTCCCGTCCTTCTCCGGTCTCCTGCTCCCCTTGCTCCCCTGGGACCGCTGTTCCAGATCTCTCTGTCCTGTTCAACACCCAACCCACATACTGGTCCCGGGGGATGGTGGGGGGCGGGGGTACACACCTTGACCGGCCCCTCCGGCGCCCGCCAACCCCCCCCACACACACACACACACACACCCATACGGCCCACAGTGACTCACGAATGACAGGTCATTATTCCACTGCCAGGAATAAATTGGGGAGGACAGTGGAGACAGCGGTAGTGGGTCACCCACCATGGTTGGTTGTAGATGTTTGGGTGAATACTGATTTCTTAGCTCTTAACTTAATTTATGTTGTTACAAATGGCAGAGCCATCTGTAAGCAGTCGGTGAGTGAAATGCACTGCCGCTGTGTGAGACGATTCAGAAGTTGGACTGCCTCCTGGCAAGGGCATCTCTTCTCTGATTGGCTGAGTAAAACCATCTTACTTGTCCATCACAGCTGCGTAAAATGCAACACTTCTCAATAGAGCATAAACATAGTGATGGAGGGGGGAGAGAGGGAGGAGATGCATTGGATTCAGTAATTTTAAAACTTGCTCTCATCTCTCTCAAATCATTCCTACAGCAGGTTCAAGACAACTGACTTTTAATTTGAAGTCCTCTTGAAGTGATAATACTATCACCCACCAAACTAGCTGTCTCCAGCCATTGGTTCATGGGAATATAGAGACCAGCTGTTGTGGATTTACGTCCTAATCTCTCTGGAAGCTGATACAGGGCATTGTGGGAGTTTGGCGAGGTGTTGAATGGAAACCCAAATCACTGTAGGTAGACCAACATCCCTTAAAGATTCATGCTTTGCTCTTTCCTCTCATCATCGTAGCGCACATGCCACCTCACCAGCAGAACATTTCCACTCCAATATACTGTTACAGTTCCTCCATACCGCTGCTCCAATGACTGCACCTTCAAGCACTCACTCTCAACCTCCTGACAAAAGACGGCCCAATCTCAGCCTCCATCACGGCCCGCCTGACAGATGTCTCTTTTTAGCTTCAGTCCTACTGAATCGGGACGAGGCTTCACTTTTTTTCAGACAGATTTCAAATAACGTGCGACTGTCTGGTTTGACTCGGGATCTTTCGTTCATTCCGATCCTGAAGAATCCTGAGCTGACAATGGAAAACCGAGAATGATTAGAGAGCAGCGCGTTTGTGCTGTTCTGAGCATCCATGCAGAGTCAATCTGCTTTAATCAGGGGAATTAATTGTGTCACGCCTCATGCTTTGCCAGAGTGTGAGTTTATGGAAGTAGCACACCTAGGTCACGCCATCAAGATGGCTGAATATGTGCAAGCAAGCAGTACCTTGTTTTTCCAAAATAATGCTGTTTTCTCTAAGCCGCACACGTGGAAAGATGGGGCTGTATGTTTGAAAGTAGCATAAATAATCAACTCTGCAGTATCTTTACTGACATGCCGTGAAAGCATTTTACATTGCGAAGTGAACATTACGAAACGTGTTATATCACTCGTACACAAACCGCTGAAAACTCCCCTGATGTTTTTCTTTGAAGTCTTGCTAACGGACACGCTATTCTGGGAAACAAGTCGCTGTGACAGTTTTTGTTCATAACATTGGAATAGAAGCTGATACTTTCTTAAAATACACTGTATAATGTGAGCTTGAGTATATATTATCATAAACACTCAAGTTAGTTTGATAATTAAAGTATGTTCCCTGTCTCAGCAGCAGCCTGCTGCAGCAGAGACAGAGACACACAGAACAGAGGGTCCGGCTAGACTCTTCAGGACCTCTGAGGCAGGGCGAGGTGTGGAGCGGCCCGGTGTGGAGGGGCCCAGAGCATTTTAGCTCCAGTGTCCCATAGCATCAAAGGTACACATACACACACAAACACACATAAGAAGATAAAGATAGCTATTGTTCAGCATCAGGTTCCCCCTCTCGGGTGGTCTGGGGGTGCGGTTTTTGGGTCAAGGAGAACCAAAATCGTCAGGAGAAAGGCAGAGGAGCATGACAAAGTCAAATGAAAGTGGTAGCCAAACACCTGTGAAAGAAGTGAACACCTGCAGACGCAGATGGTACACAGTGTATCTTTGTGAAGTCAAACAAAGCAAACAAATGGCAAACAGGGTTCTGTCAGGGTCCCTACACAACGTGGATAAGTCCTCCTGAACAGTGCCGTGAGCTCCTGAATCCTTTCAACTGGTTAACTGGTTTAACCAGTGAGAACAAGGCTCTCTAATGCACCACTGTCTTCGTTCAGGAGTGGTCCCCAGGGATATGTTCAGAGAGGTGGATGTGAGTCCACCTCAGCCCTAGATACAGTGTGGAGATACTGAGGACCACGACCAGTAATAATGGCTGCAGGGCAAGCCATTGGCAGATTGCAGACTTGTAAGTAACGAGGATAAGTCGCAGAGAGTAAGCATATAATACCACTTCTATAGTAGAAGACAGATGAGCGGATGGGGGAGGGGGGAGTGGGGATTACACGATGAGAAAGTGTAGAGAGGTTTTTCAGGAGGGCAGAACCACAGCAGAGGGATGGGGCACAGATACGTAGCTTGGCAGCTCTCTGGAACAAGCTGCTACACACACACACGCACACCCTATATATTTAGACATTTTTCAGGTACTCCATCTTGACAACATCTCTGGTGAATGGTTTCAGTCCCACAAAGCTGTGGAAGGTGATGTCATAGTTTCCTGAGCAAATCTAACCTTGAGGATCGGCACCACAAAAAGACATCAAATGCTTGCTGTCTGATTTGTGAGTCAATGGAGGCCACACAACCCTTGAAGGACCCTTCAAACCAGCACAAAGACCTCTGCTGCGTGGAGATCTATTCTCATGCGTTTACTTTAACCTTGAGAGAGAGAGTGTGTGGAGTGCAGTCGTGTCTGTTTGCTGTGTCTATAAAAGCAGCTAATCTTCAGTGTTGCCTCCCAGCCTGTTACATCGGGGTGGGGCGCCGGTAAACACAACAGAACCTCATTCATCAGCGGGACAAGCGGGAGAAGCAACATCAATCCTCAGAAGAAGAAATAATGACAAAATGAGAAAGAACTCGTTTCACATTACAGCTCACTTGCTAGCAGCAACAGTGATGCTGATGATGAAACACACCCAGCCCAATATGCACAAACACACACACACACACACACACACACACACACACACACACACACACACACACCTCTATGACTG
>JAOTIX010082100.1:0-12711 GCA_027123715.1 Gaidropsarus macrophthalmus
ACAACATCCCTGTCCCACGTCAAGAGAGGACTTTAGGGTCATGTTGACCAGATATGGTTAACCTTCTATTCTTCTACGAATTAGACGGATATCACACTACTAAGAAGGTATTTTCCTTCACAGTATGCATGTCTGTTTTCGGCCATGTGTATTTTGAAGGTGAAGTCCACACTAGGGCGGGTGTATTACACCGCATATTTTCTCTGTTTCGGCCTTCAGATGTCATTTTGTGGCAAATAGTCGTTTTCTGACAGTCTAATAGCACGAGACCAGCTTACAGGTGCTTTGACATCCATTGGTAACAGATGGAGAGCCGGCGGACTCGGAGGTGCTTGTGAACCTGCTGCAGCCACAGAACGCTGACCGAATCCTCATCAAGATCGCTGATCTGGGAAACGCCTGCTGGGTGGTGAGTGACACGTTCAACACGTGTTTGTAATGCTGAGTCCATACAAAATGAATAGGAATTAATCTTAAAACAGTCAACCACGATATTGATGCAATCTGAAACTGCCTTCCTTTTATTTTGGTCCACTGATTTCATTAAAGTCAGTGAGTCAAAACGGTACGAGACGCAAAAGATTATTTGGATGCGTGTTATCAAGAATGGATTGAAGTAGGGGGTTCTGGGTCCTGTTTCTTTTTCGTTTGTTCTTTCCTCACAAAAAATGGCAACCAGTAAACACTTGAGCGGAGGAGGTTTGAGCGGCCGGCCGTGGACTGGGGGTTCTACGGTGATCGGTCACCCGCTTGGATCCATAGTCAGGAGGAGACATAGGCCACACCCTTTACGCAAATGTTATATTTGCGTAAAGGGAAAAGACAGAAGTGACGCGAGATTGCAGTGGATTTCATAGAACCTCATGTACTGATGCTTAGTGCACAACTTCATAACCCTTTACATAAATGGGTTATATATAAAACATATATAGTTACATAAGTTCATACCGGTACATGTTTTCCTGTACTCTTATGGTGGCTTGAAAGGGGGGTATGGATACGAAGCAAAATGAGTCCAAATTGCTTCTTTTAATGAAGTCTAAATTTTAAATGTGTTTTCTTATTTTCTACGTTTAGATCCCGTCTGCTTATGTACGCAGGAAATACGAGTCAATCATGTTTAGAAGGGGGCTATATTTGCAGATGACGTGTTTTGCTGAGCCTGATTACCTCTTGGTATTCCTCCGCCCTTCCTTCAGAACAAGCACTTCAGCGAGGACATCCAGACATGCCAGTACCGCTCCGTGGAGGTGCTGATCGGCGCCGACTACGGCCCTCCGGCCGATATCTGGAGCACCGCCTGCATGGTTAGCCACCTGTTCTGGGCCCGGTGGCATCATGTCTCTTCAGTCGGGTCCAATGATCCGTGTAGCCCTAAAACGACTGTTCATCTCGGTTCAAACCTTTCACTGCCACGTCACAGACCACTCTGTCCCTTTTTCTTCTGTGGTGGCATAAAGTGATCTACAAGTGACTCTGATTGTTTCACTACTCGCCCCAAAACCGAACTGCAGTTGTATTGTGGCACAAAAACGTTCATAAACTTCATAAACTTCATAAACTTTGCGGTCACTGGCGGTGCCACGCGGTGGCCAGGGGTGACCGTGGCCACCATTGGTCAAACTTTGGCCACCACGATGGCCACCCCTACGACCGGGCCATAATTTTACGAGAAAACCCCCCCACAAAAAACGGAACGATATTTCTGTGCCTTACGTATGCATTTTACGAGCCTGGCTGACGCCACCACATCTCAATGAGATGGTAGCCTGGGAACCATGCGTTCATTTTCTCGTATTTGAAGCGTGGTTTTACGAATGCCTAGAGCCGTTTATTGGGCGCTACCTACGAATGTCTATCAAATGTGCCTGGTTATTCCCATGCTGCTTTGAGCGCGATTCATAGCCAATCGTATCACTTATACCAGTTGACGTATGTAGAGCGTTCTGTGATTGGTTCCCTAACTCAAATAAGGGCGGTAGTTTCCAGGCTGCCTTTGCAGTGAGTATGAAATTGCGCGCAAAAACAGCATGGGAATACCCAGGCTAGCATTTTACTGCAACACAGCTGGCCACCCCTATAAAAATATTCTGGCTCCGCCACAGTTTGCGGTTAGGCGGTTTCAATTAACGAGTCTGTTGGCATTTAGCACCTTATTTATACTGTTATTACCAGAACTACAATCGGATGAGACAAGATAATTTAGCATCTTACTAGCGGGACATACCATTTCACATTGCATATGCTATTAAACCATTTGTGATATAATTGCAGAAATGAATAGTTTAAAATGTTTTATTGTGACCAATCAATTGTGGGTTGTGTGTGTCGGACAGGCCTTTGAGCTGGCCACTGGGGAGTATCTCTTCGAGCCTCAAGCAGCGGACACTTTCTCCAGAGATGAAGGTATGGTTGGATGTGGAGGCTCGGCTCCCATGATATTCACCCCTACTGTGTCTGTATTCACCATTGAGCTGTTCAGTAGATGCAATTCTCCAAAGCGACCTGCAGTGAGGTTGAGTGAGATGACCCAACGACCCTCACGGTGCCTTCTTCACCTGTGACCTTCATCTGCCCTCTGAGCAGATCACATCGCCCACATCATGGAGCTGCTCGGGCCCCTCCCCACTCAGTTTGCCCTGTCGGGGACGAAGTCCAAGCAGTATTTCAACCGCAAAGGTGATTTAGTCAATAAGACCCAATCATCCTATGGTATTGTGCACGACCTGTACAAATGTTATCGCCCAGAATCATTTGGGTTTAAAATATTTAACTTTGTATTTTTTTTTTTTATATATATATTTATATTTTGTATTATTTACTATATTATTGTAAATGCATCCATGTCTATATTGACCAAAGGATTTAAAATAAATGTTCTGCATTATTTTGTATCCGTCATGTTCATGAAGTTTAAAAAGTGTGTGTAATAATAAAGTTAGTTTCTTATTGATGTGTGTAAAATATCCACAGGACTCCTCAATCATCACCCTGCTCAAAGCGATATCTACACAATAACACGTGTCAATATATACCCATTATATAAATGTATATTCCTTGCATTATATTTCATTCAGTCAACGCCACCAGGCCGCAGCTCACGCGCAATGATATGCGCAGGTACAGTTTTCATGCTACGATTGAACAGTATTACCAATTGGCAGGATTAACCGAGTCCCTCCCGTATCTCAGGACATCTGCGGCGCATCTCCAAACTGAAGCCCTGGAGCCTGTGTGAGATCCTGCAGGACAAGTTCGAGTGGCGGCGGGAGCAGGCGGCCCAGTTCAGCTCCTTCCTGCTCACCATGCTGGAGCCCAAGCCGGGGAAGCGCGCCACGGCCGCCCGGTGTTTACGGCACCCCTGGATGGCCGCCGCCACCACGTAATAATAATAATAATAATACATTTTATTTCAGGCGCCTTTCGTGGCACTCAAGGACACCTTACAACAACAACAAAAACAATAACAACAAATATAATAATAAAATACTAGAATCACTAAAAGAAAATCTGCAATAGTCAATAATGACAGAAGCAGGGGGGAGGGGGGGCATAGAGAGTTAGAGGGAGCTGGCGTTTAAAAAGGTGGGTTTTCAGATTGGATTTGAAGGTGGGGAGTGTGTCAGTGTTCCTGATGCTGGGTGGCAGGGAATTCCAGAGACGGGGGGGGCAGAGCGGCTGAAGGCTCTGGCCCCCACGGTGGTCAGACGGGCAGGAGGCACAATGAGGCAGATCTGAGTGTCCGGGAAGGGGTGTTGATGTGGAGGAGGTAGACGGAGGTAGACCTCTCACCGCACACACACACACACATGTTGAGTCGTTGAGGAAACAAGGATTCACCGTTTCACACAATTTAGGAGCTGCCGGAATTACGCACATCATTTTGTTCTCACGACCTCATGTTGTTTTTTCTCTCCAACTGCTACTCATAAATGATGCGGCCACTTTATTATGACACTGACGACGTCTTCGCTGGTTTGGAATTCTCAATAAATCCTCATTATAGTGATCATTGTTCATCTTGTGTTATCTTTATTCCTCTAAAGCAAGAATAAATATCCACCATAAATACACTGCTGATCCAACAGTAGCCATGTGAAAGTGTGTTTGTGTTTAGTTCACAAAATGAGCTCAATTTAACGGATTACTTTGTTTTCATTAATAACAAAGCAATCCTGTGTGTGTGACACTGCTTGTGGCACGGCTTTGCTCTATTGAACATTGTGGTCAGAAATCAGATTAGGGGGCATAACAATTTACTTACAAATCGGTAGAAAAGAATGAAGTCATCCAGCGCGGTCAAACGATGTGCGCCATCATTTATTAGAAAGTTGCCAAATTTGATTTATCATTTTTTAAAGAATAATGTTCCTTTAGCCTTGTGAGGCCATACAGGTCAGATTCTGGTCAATCTTGAAGGTCTCACCAGGCTAATGTTCTAAACGCCAATGTTACATTTTTATTAGACAATAACAAGCAACCGTACATAAAACAAACAAAAAAGGGCAATAAAACCTAAAATAAAACATCCGCTTTTTCCAACAGCTTAACCATTTCCTTGCAGACACAAGGAGGCTCATCTGTGGCCCTAACAATTTTTCGTGCGGCCGCGATTCTTGCGACCGGTGCTCAATATCCTCACTGGACAGCAACCGCATGCTTAATAATATTTGACACTTTAATGACTCAAAGTATTGACTAATCATCCCAGGTTTGTGTTATTGATGTATAAGTGAACTTCACCCAGAGCTGAACAACATTAAACTGTGTTGACCATCTGCATGACAGAGAATGTTTGGGCCATGGTGGTATCCCAGGGCTCTGTGTGCTCTATGTGCGTGCTTGATCGTAGTTCTTCACAAACCAGTCGCAGGTGGATTTGATGCCTGCAAGGGGGAAAGGAAAAACCACACTACTAAGAAGGGATTTTCCATCACAGCAAGAATCATCGTAAGGAACCCGACACTACACAACATGAGGACACTTCAGGGTAGAGACTTCCTTTTCATTGGATAAAGGATGCAGATGTGTCTCATGCACCATCTGTTTACAGTTGGTAAATCTTGGCAGCAAAAGAGTTATGAAATGTTATGTGTATAAAGAACGTATCAAATGATTTATAGTATCTAATCCAGCTTCTATATACCGTTTGATTATACTTTTATGCTCGTTGCTGTTTGAGCTGTGGGAGGACAATTTTTAACACAAACATGTATGAATCATTAACTTCATTTTTATATTTCACAGAGGAGCCCATTGTCTCATGAGGACAGTGGCAGTCTGGCCATCTCTGACCTTCTTTGAGCGAAGTGAAGGTGAAGTCTGGGTGGTAGCGTCTCAGCTTGGCGTTGTTGGCGGTCTTCTTCAATTGGCCGTCTGACATGCTGGTGTCATACTGGTATCATGGGTCAAGGTGATTGGCCAAGAAGCCGTGGATTTAGATGTTCCCCTAATCTGCACTTTTTTGTGATACTTGCCTGGTCCATTGTCTTTGGATTGACCAGTAGCCATTTATGAATTTACATTTTCACTTATTTTCAGACATTTAGCAGACGCTTTTGCCCAAAGCGACTTACAAGTACATTTTTTATGTGGCATAGAAACAAATATATCATCGCTGACCAGTCAACATTCTAAGCAATAGAAACGAGTTTTGAGACCTCATTTGCGCATAGTAGCTGCCACTTGCCAAGCATAGGTATATAAATATAAATACTCCTCAGTGTTTACTGGTTGCCAATATAAATAGAAGTGCCGAGGGTATAAAATAACTAATTTCAATATTTGCACACCAAATCTGGGCTAAAACCTAAACCTAGAAACATTACTGGGATCTTGTCCATCACCACACCTCCATGCGTGTGGGTGTGGGTGTGGGTGTTGGCTGGTTTCAGCAGCCTCACCTGGCTGTACCCCACCCAGTACCTCGGGTACTGGGTGGGGTCTGCATTCCTGTTGCACGTTGAGCAATCAAGTGTGCACAGGTTAACCAATCAATCTCCCGGTGGGCCACTCACTACATCTACGAGTGACAAGATAAACCAGTCTTACAACATCACCACCGCGCATCCTTTGTCTGCACGTATTGTAGAACCTTATGCGTGTCTAAAGTAAGTACATTATAAAACACAAACGGAAACCATCAAAACTAAGACTAGTCATAAAATTAAAAGAATGTCATCTGTGTTACCTGAAGCCCTGAAAATTAAACTCTCCCCCTAAATTACTTTTTCCATAGCCTTTTGAGGCTGATACAAGGCTCAAAGTGTTGGTATTTTTGACAAACGTTATATGGTGCATTCCCTGTAAAATACATGCAGCTACTTCTGGCTAAAAATGCTTTTCCTTAGTGCCAATTCTTCTTTAAGCTGCACACTATTTCAGGTACGTTTGTTCTAGTCAACATTCGTAAATGCCCCTTGCACTTGCTTCTATGGCAGCCAGTGTGCCTACTGCTCAGACCCCAGTGGTTCAAACTAGTAGGTGAATGTTGACTTAAGCAATATTACCCAAGAGGGTGTGCTTTAACGTCATTTGAGCATGACAGTGATTCGCTCAGGATCGAGGTCCACAAGCAGCACGCAATATTACACCCTCAAGAATATTGCGGTTATACAACTAATACCAACAAAACAATGTATAATCAAAATATATCCCTGTTGATGGACAATTTGCTCTAAAATTGTAAAGGTTTTTGAAAGTCTGGGCCATGGAAACACATGGGGTCTGACTTATAACTGAAACAACATTGGTTACGCCAGCAACTAATTCAACCCTTAGTAACGACGTAACGGCAACAGAAAGGATTTTCTAGTTAATGTTTTATCGCATCGCCGTCTCGGAATTCCCAAACTAACTCAAAACTGCACAGATCAACAGAAAATGCTTATTTTTTTTATCACCCAAGTTATAATAAAGATTTTTTCTTTTATATTTTGTTATAAAACATAATCACCGTGGTCACAATAGCGTCTCACACTGAAGGGAATGGAGATGGATATGATGTTGCCACAGAGTTGGCGGAGTAATATTTTGAGTGATGAGTCAGGCGTGCTGAAATGCTGATTTGAGCACGGTCTTGTTGACCAATCAGATTTCTCGGTCGGAACTACTTGTTGAATAATCACTTGTTGTATAATCACGCTTTAACCCCTGAGCATTGAAAGGATACGTGAATTTCACCCTCAAATTCCAGTGCCTCTGCAATCATTTCCACAGCCTTCGAAATTGGCACCTCATCTTCTTCGCCCACTGCATGAAGAAAGTGAATGGTTGTACTCAATGAATGTGAAGGCAGGCAGAGCATGCCTTGACCAATTTGGTGCCCCTTGCGTCACATCCCAAGTCCATCATACAAGAGTGAGCCTGACATTGGTGGATGTGTGTTCAGTGCAAACGGCTTGTTTAACATTAGGCCATAAATTATGCAACAGTTTGTTAATATGTGAAGCAGTATTCCTTTATTGTGCATGATGGAAACATAAAAGTAAATAAATACAGAGACAGAAACAGGCGACAGTTTCCACACTGGAACGTTGAACGACTCTTACCAGACAGGATGATGGGGTCCACCTCATCGTATTCCCTCAGCGCCCACACCATGAGTCGCCCTATGTCCTGAAACATTCAAAACGCATGCACACACCAACACAGAAGCGCACAGATATGTACGGAAGAGGATTAGGGCCACATGAAAACAGTTTCTGACTTTACTCTCAGAAATATCTTCTCTTCATGTGGCCCTAAATCCTCTTCCGTAGATATAATACAAACATATATTTTGTAGTGTCCAAGTCCAGGCATACTGATGGGCTGCCTTACCATGGAGAAGATGAACTGTCTGAGGGGTTTGCCAGAGCCCCACACATTCAGAGCTGTGCCATCCCCTTGAATATATGGAAAATAACAAAGATGTGAAGACATATCGTGACACTACTGTTGCATTGCCGGTCAGCGTATAAGGAACCCCCACAGGAAACACAAAGTTAAAGGAAAATGCAATCACGATCCCTGTCCTAAACGGTTTTTACCCAGTGTCCACCAAGATGCTAGCTTGGGCTAGCCCCTTCAAAATATAGAGAGGTTTCAGACTACTGCGCATTTGCAAATTGGTCTGGCAATGTCCGTTTAGTAGTAGTAGAAGTAGTTTATATTAGACTGCAGTAAAAAATTATGACAGTGTTGTATCTTGTCATATCCACGTAGATAAGGTTTTTAGGAGAAACATTACCAATGCTTGAAATCCATCCATTGTACTACTGTTTACCATCAAACACATAAAAGGTAGGGGAAGCTTGGGAGAATTTTAACGATTTTTTGTGGACCAGTGTCTGTGTGTGTGCGCGGTTTATTTACGCTTGGCTTTGTACGTCTTATTCATAATGGCTGAAAGCACGTGTCCGTCGTCCACGTTGAAGTTGTCATGAGGACCGTACACGTTGGTGGGGATGACCGCGGTGAATTTACGACCATGCTGGTCAAAGTACCCTCTGTGAAAACACAGACAGACCGACGTCATTACAACATCCTGGCTTCATTATAGCATATTCTACGCGTCTGTGTCTTTGGCTTGTATTTCTGTATTTCTTTCAAAATGTGTAAATACCTGTTCTGTACATCAATCATCCTCTTTGCATAGGAGTAGCCGTAGTTTGAATTGTGCGGAGGCCCGTTGTGGATCTGTGTGGAAAATGGTTTAATTAAAAAAATCACACACACACACATTCAGTTGAAGGCTGTGGTATCAACACACATGGACATGGCTTTCAGGCTCTGCCTGTCATTTTGCTTTCCTAGAGTTGAAAATTGCGAGAATTGTGTAGCTAGGTTTTTCACTATTTCGGCAGTGGCCCTACATAAAGATCAGATCGCAATGCCATATGGGTTATATTACGCGATATTAAGACACGAGAGATTTGTAGTATTGTTCAAACCTTAACCAACTCAAACATACTGTAGGCTAGGCTAATGGGAATCTAGATTGAGCACGTCTTGCAGGAGAAACACTGTAACTAACTAATATTAAACTAATATTATCAGGCAAAGTTAGGGATTGGATTATTTTCCTCATGGTATTGTATACTGTCGACACCTATCAAATACGCGTCGATTCATGTGCTGGTTCAATGATAACGAACGATGACAGTGCCCAATGTCCTGATGTCATTAGAGCCGGGGTACAGCGCTTTAAGATCTCCATCCACCGATTGGCTGAACTCACCATGGTCTCGTTGATGGGGTAGGTGGTGTTGTCGGGGAAGATGCAGCTGGACAGGCAGGACACCACCTTAGTGACCCCCATCTCATGGGCTGTCTGCAGCACGTTATCGTTTATCCTCAGGTTGTCCCTCTGTCCAACGGTCACACATTTCATTTCACGGTGCATTAAATTAACACCAGTTGCAGTACAACAATGAATGAGCAGAAGCAGAACAAAAACGTGTTTGAATATGGGTATGTAAAAGGTTAGACACACAAAAACACACACGCAAAATGCCTGTATGTTCATGTATGTTCAGGGGCAGCAGTAGCTCAGGGGGTAGAGCCGCTTGTTCGGTAACCGGAAGGTCGCCAGTTCGAACCTCTGGCTCCTCTGAGCTGAGTGTCGAGGTGTCCCTGAACAAGACACCCAACCCCTACCTGTTCCCGGCATGCTGGCTGTCGCCTTGCATGGCTGACCCGCTGTCGGTGTGTGAATGATTGTATGAATGGGTGAATGCGAGGTATAAATTGTAAAGTGCTTTGGAAAAAGGTGCTATGTAAATACAGTCCATTTACCATTTATGTCTGTCTGCTGCAGCCTGATCGGTATATACAGGGCAACTATTTGATCAATCGGCTGAAAAGACTGCCGGTGGCAATCAACAGCCTCAACGACCTTCCCGCACACACAAAACAGACATTGTGTGTTTTGTTTGCAAAACACACAAGGTAACACAATGTAAACACACAAAGGAAACACCAAATTCAAAACCCCAACCCCCACAGACGTCTCTAATACATCACAGCTCACCTTCTCCATCACCATTAGGGCCGGAGTCATTAGGCGATCAGCCAGAGGTGATGGCCCTTTAGGCCCTGTAGGCCCTTTAGGCCCCTCAGGAACGTGACCTGACAACCCGTACAAGGAACTGGTTCTACTAGTACCACTCGTTTACTAGTCTTTGTTTGAGCCTAGACTCCTGCGCTCGTCAAAACCATCTATACTTATTGTACTTACGCCAGTATATATACTATACATATGTATATATGTATAGTATATACATATGTACATACTATACAACATTTTGGCCTCGCAGAACACCGTGATGGACAATTGAAGCCACTTCTGGTCACATTTCCAGTTGTAGTTGTCGACCAAAACTGCGACAATAATAATGAGAGGCAAATAGCTATCGGCCACACTGAAAGTATATACTATACATATGTATATATGTATAGTATATGGGAATATAACAAATTACACACACACACACAGAATTGCACAATTTTCATCAGGAGTCGTTTGGAGTATTTCTTTTGCATTCAACTTCCATCCGTCATAACTAAGTAACACATACCTATGGATTTGTGGATGTCTTTTTTTTTTGTTTACACACTGCTTCGTATTCTTGCTGTGATGGAAAATCCCTTCTTAGTAGTGTGATATTTGTCTAATTCGTAGAATAATAGAAGATCAACCATGTCTGGTTGACATGACCTTAAAGTCCTCTTTGGGGGACAGACAGGGATGTTGTGTCCCTCTCTGAGAGACTAAACATCCCTCGCTTACGAACCATCGCCTCATACGGCTGAAGGCCTCCTTATCTGGACATCTGGTGAGGAGGACATAAGGAACTATTGTTGAGATCCTCCTCAGAACGGTAGTGGCTGGCATCATGTGCGGGCGGCTCTCATATTCCTTGATCCTTCTTGTTAATAAATACTATTAAACTCAGAAGTCATCAAAGTTCTCCATCTCTTTACTCCTATAGCTCATAAAAACGTCCATAACACTTAGAGCATCAAAAGATTCTGCTTACCAGAAAGTGCAGATTCTCCTTCATGTGTAGGTAGAGGCCGCCGACTTTGGCAGCGAGATGGATGACGTGAGTGGGCCGATGTTGCTCAAACACAGCCCTGGTCTGCTCCAGTTCCCTGCAAACATTGAAACACAACACCGTGATGGACAATTGAGGCCACTTTCGGTCACATTCCCAATTGTAGTTGTCGACCAAAACTGCGACAATAATAATGAGAGGCAAATAGCTAACCTGATAATGACAATGATGGCAATAATGTGGCTTATTATGCTTCCCTTTAAAGACAAAATACCGGTACTGTTTCATAAAACATAGCAATAGGTGAGATTGTGTTAATAAGTTTAGCTTACATCAAGAGTTGTGAATTAGATACGGCGATCGACGTGGAGTAGGCCTAGCTGGCGTTAGTTTGTATTGAGTTGATGACCATCGTTCTAGGTATTGTCTTATTTCTTTGTGTAAGCAGACAGGACCTATCGTGTTTACGTTAGCAAATCACACACAGTTGACCCTGACCGCTTGGCTCGTTTGAGCAAATGTGCTCGGAGAAACTTACACGAGGTTGGCATCCTTAGACGAAATGAAGATCCACTGCTCTCCCTCGCGTTTCTCGCCATCTCCCATCACCACCTGCTCGATGGCCTTGCCGATCAAACCGGAGCCTCCGGTGACGAGCACACGCATTGGAGCGCTCCCACTTTGCGAAGCCATCCTTTATCTCCAATTTGAAAACTTTCTATGACGGAGGACCAAGAGTGAAAACATTGATCTCGAGCTTAAATTCAACTAATACCATTCCATAAAAAATGTGGACCGCATAGTCGAATACAAGCTATAACAGGCCTAAACAAAGAAATCTTTAGTATAACGGCCTATTTAATCAAGCTTTAATTAAATCCTTCCCACTAGTCTGTTATTTCACGTTATGAAGTAACACATACAAAGTGGAGTAGTTATCCCTTTTCCTGCGATACTGGCTAAAGAGAAGTGCACGGGGTCTCTTACCTGGCCTGTAGTCCAGTGTCTCTTACCTGGCCTGTAGTCCAGTGTCTCTTGCCTGGCCTGTAGTGTGATAGGAAAGATTTGACTGTCCCAGATCTCATTGTGGGCAGGGCTACGATGGGCAACCTTGACAAGACTCAACCCTCTCTTTACATAATATTTGCGTTTCGTTTCTTTGTGTCATTCACAAACTAGTTTTACTAGTGGTGGGCCCGCCCCTCCCCATACTCAGTTATTTGCATGAGAGCCTAAAGGTTTTTTTTTTTCAACTATGTTGCTTTTCCTGTCGCGAAAACTTTGGTGCCAATTCGATCATATCTTTAATGGATAAACCCGCCCCTGATGGCGGTGCTAGTGTGTCTACAGTACAAATTGCGCACTAGTATAGTTCTCTATCGATACCTAATTCGATGGTGACAAAGTCAATTACACAATTTGCTATTATTCTCCTACATTCACACTGATCATACCAATGAGAACCTAAAAGTAAAGAACTTACAATAAGGAAAAAAGTATTCCCCTTGGAATACAATGGTTATCTCGGAGCTCGCCTGCTTTGTCCCAAGTTTGCTCCAGGTTAAGCTCAACCCAATATATTAGTCAATATTGCGTTTTATTGTCACACACAAGGTATGGTGAAATTGTTTCTCTGCATTTGACCCATCACCTGCACGACACAGCACACACA
>JAOTIX010082673.1:0-12698 GCA_027123715.1 Gaidropsarus macrophthalmus
TGGACTAATGCGACTAAAGATCAGACTTGATCACGGGTGTGTCAGACGTGTTCTTCCTCTCTTCATTTCACCTTGTTCAACCTTGTGGTTATTGTCTCAAGTGATCATCACAATAATGGAGTCAATATGTTTGCTTTGTGGCTTGCAAGCAATACCTTAGTATAGTCTATATGTTTGAGTGTTTGCGTGCTTGCATGCCTCTGTGCACATACACACACACTGACTGCATGCGTGTGGATGTGTTTGTGTGTGCCAGTGAGTGTGTGTGTGCTTGCTTGAGTGTGTGTGTGGATGTGATGTATTAAAGGACAGATATACAGCATTGCTGGTAAAGCACTCTCTGAGTGCGGGGAGGAGGCTGGTCAGTATAAATCAAAGTCAGTCCCGTGCTCCCCACATGACCCAACACTATCCTCTGCAGCACTGTTCCCGTCAGCCAGTCTGGACTACAGCCAGTAGGCCGTAGGCCCGATGTACTCATGTTAGTTGTGGGTTGAAACGATTAGCAACGGCTTGTTGACGAGGCCCTTTACCAAGCGAAATGCACATTTAGGTCTGTGTCTATAGGAAATAGAATAAAAGCGGACACTTGTCTTAAGTTAACCAGAACGTGTTTACATGTATGATGATTGAAATCAAAGGCAAACTGTGGAGTTTGTTCACGTGTCACCCTGACACAATAAAAATGGCGACCAGTGACCTCCAGGGGGCGGGACTTGGAGGGGATATCAGCCAACCCCATAAGGGTATACAAGGCTCTTTATTCCCCTTCCCAGCACTGATCAGAGTAAAAGCACATATAATCAAATAAGTGCTACTAAGATTGATGTCCAGGCCGACCAGGACGGTCTGAGTGTTGTTAAGACTTATGCTGTCACGCTGGTATGGAAATGAGGCACTTTAAAACAGGGCCCTTCATAGCTTCTTCTCCGGTTTGATAACTATCCAGGTGATGTATTATGGGATGGGCGCACGATGCTGCAGTGTCTGGGGCGCTGCTCGCTGGTGCCCTGTATCTGTACCAAGGCTAACCTACCTTACGGTGCCCTGGGAGAAACGTTTTTCCTGAAGACTCACCAGTCACCGTACGGACATAAAGGGAAATACGTCACCATGGAGACACATCCTACCGAATGTCTCCGATTCAGCAAAGAGAGGGGAGGAGAATATGGTAGAGGACAGGACAGGAGGGGGGGGAGACGAGAGGAGATGAGGGGAGGAGAGGAGTGGAGAAGATGGTAGAGGAGAGGAGGGGAGGGGAGGAGAAGATGGTAGAGAAGAGGAGAGGAGTAGGAGAGAGGAGGGAAGCTGGAGAGGAGGAGAGAGGAGGCGAGAGCTCTTCACTCACTCTTGGCCGGTCTGTCCCCGGGGTAGATGTGGCGGTTGTAGACGTCCATGATGAAGACACGCCGGTCGCCCAGGAAGTCCCGCTCGTGGCCGTTGCCCTGGGAGACGAAGAGTTCAACACGGACCGTGAACATACCACCCACCTCATCCTGTCCCGCCCTACACTGCAAGGTGTCGCGGGTTCGATTCCCGTGCTCCGGGTGTGCGCTGGCGGTTTGGATGTAAGCACCCGGACCCGGTCCGGGGACGTGGTGTGACTGACTGACGACTGATCGAACCGGGGATCGGTCATGACCTGCTGGCTGTTGGCATCGTCGCCGAGGTAGTTGGTAGAGAAAGGCCTGATCGTTCCATCGCCCTGTGCTACTTCCTGCTGGCGTGCGAGCCTGCGTGTCTGCTTCCTGTCAGGGACTCATAAGTCAGGCCTCAGAGTCCGGCGCTAATGGTGCCGCCGACGGATAGATGGTGACAGGCAGGGGGGTGGGGGGAGAGATATTATGCTGACCAAGAATTGACTACGCAGATCCTAGATCGGATACGAAACACTCCCACAATGCATCACTCCGTCACTTCGGGATGGAGTGAAATAAATCGAATAAATCAAACCCGTGGTTAATATCGCATGGGTCACTTGGGAGGGATGTATATCAATACCAAGTGACAAGCACTCCATTTCACAGGATTTAATGTCCCTTAGAACAGGAATTCATGCGACAACTGCGGGGAGGTAAACATGGAATTAACGCCATTACACGACGCCTGGCCCAATGGCGGTGGAGACAGGCGTCAGTGGTACAGTGCTGAGTTAACTGCACAGCCCTCTCACGCCTGAATAGACAGGCTCAGAATGGTCCAGAAGATTCCCACATACGAAACGATTCACCATCTGCCCATCCTCCACCTCTTCATAGGTCGTAGACTCTGTTGTAGTCCCTCCCCTCTCCTCCACGGCGGGCCCCTGTGGAACCTCAACACTGCGATGCGCTTTAGGGTCCGTTTAGCTGCCATTTTGGTTCTCTTAGGGGCCATTTCAGAGGTTAAAAGTGCCTCAGTGTACACTCGTCTTCCATCATTCAGACATGCGACTCATCCACCATGTCATCTTCAGAGGTAAGAGGTTCTTCATAACCAGGCCCCCACTGAAAGGTGAACCGCTACCAAAATAAGGGCTGGAACACGGAGGCATCACTTTGCTCCATTCACAAAACTACCAGGGGACTTTCATCGAGAGCGTTCAGAGAGATTACATGCGCAGTTTGAGGTCTATGACGATCGCATGGCAACATTCATGATGAGTAATTATTTTGTTTGGAGATGGCCGCTTGTGTTCTCGGTGGGATCAGAGAAACAGGTGCTCGTAGCGGCAGATAGGATGACTTAGAGACATCAAGTGATGATTTACCGCCTCAGTCATCCGGATTAATTTTGATTCAATTTTATTTGAATAGCCCTTAATCACCATTACAGTCTCAAAGGGCTTAACAAGTCAAATATTCATGACTCACCCAAGTGTGGATGAGTTTCTAAATCTGTGATTTAGAAAGAGAGCAACTGAAAAGAGCATTGCATCTTCAATCAGGATGTGGAGAACGGTGTTCTCTGTTTGAAAGCCCCCCCCCCCCCTGTTTGACCAGATGTTCCCCTTACATACCGTGTCCTGATTCACCTTATAGTGGCTCTTTCATCGCATTGTCCCCCCCTAAGAACGATCAACCCACCAGAACACGGTATACTGGGCAGGGCTGGTAGGCGGAGCTATCGCTGTGCATTCATTTATTCAAAGAGGGCAACAATAAACACCAAACTATTCATCCCTCTGCTCTAGATTTGGTTCCTGGAACTCATAATTGCTTGCTTTGCACTTCTGCAATGTGTTGCTCTGGTTTATCAGCAGAGCAGGGGATTAGCCCTGATCTCATTCCACGAGCAGAGGCATCTGACATGTTGTTCTCTGAATGGCTGCTGAGGGCGCATGCCACAGCAGATACACGCAGAAATGTCCCTTCAATACGGTCAAGAATTGATTGATAATGGACTTCTTCGCCGCGTCAACCTGAAAGCCCAGGCTCCCGTTGTCAGAACATACCACAGGACTGTAGGCACTGAGTCACACATTCGACATGGCTGGCGCTATACAGGAGCCTTGGGGCCTGGAACCTCATCAGAAAGTTCCCTATGGCTAATTGGTTTTTGGAGATGAGGTAGTATGGGGAAATACAGAGTTAGATGAGGCCGGGATAACAACAGAGCGTGTTGGGGTGACACACAGCAGCTGGGCTCAGTGTAATAAAAAGGCATCACTGCTTATTGAAAACCTGTAATCCAGTTTGACTGGTCCGTATTAAACCAATTACCATAACCCTAAGCCCCTCATGTTATTTTCTACCGTTGCAGAATGTATTCATTGCTGGGTTTGCCATATCACAGTCATATTGCAAACGAAAGTGCTTCCCCAAACAGTCATTTGGTTTCTGGCTTTGCTTTTTGCCAATTCACTTTTCTGCACACGACTGAAAACTGTGGTGCTCGACTCTGAAACGTTCACTTTGAGCCAACCAAAGAGTAATGCTATTACACTGGGTGTGGCTTTGTGAATATTAATAAGAGTGACATGGGATTGCTTGCTGGTTGGTCCATTTGTCCTCCAGAGGATAAAGTCAAGTCTCAGAACCAGCCATCCCTTAGGAGTACCAGGCCGAACACCAACACCCGCCCCGTCCTTTAGGAATAATTTGGGGGATTTGAGGGGTGGCTGAGGGCGTGGGGAAGGGATTTGCAAGGTTTTAAAGTTTTTAATCTGCCTCTGTGAGAGAGTACGCTCATTAACTTTGATCCAGTTTGGTGTGGAGAGGAGCAAGGAGAGGGAGGCTGGTCTGTTCCCTCTGGCCCTCGCCAGGTGTGACATGAAGACCGCTCTACCTACACCACTCCTGTTGATCATGGCTGATGTGCTAGATTGTTAGCATTTGGTATGCATATCATTATGACCAGTGACACTATCTAGTAGTGAATCTGGAGTTTGACAAAACTTTCCTATAGTCGGTTTCTGATGGTATCGTGTCTGCACTACTATAGTATAGTAACAGTACTGCACTAAAGTATAGTGTAGCATAAGTAAAACGGAAATATATTGTATTGTACTAAAGTGACACCGTTGATTGGTCACCATCTGACAAGAGGAAACTGGTTGAACGCACCAATTAAGTTAATCCTCATTCAATACAGCTTACTCGCTCCACAAAATGAGAACCTTCTGGTATTTTGTCAAACAATCCCGACTCGATAACCATTGGCTCTCAGGGCCGCTGCTCCTATTGTCCCCGCAGGGACGCGCTCTAAACACTGCAGCTTGAGCTCGCCGAAGATCAATCAGCCCAACGGTTGAAATGGGGGAATTATCCGGTTATCAATAATGGATCGTTCAGAGGTTACGCCGGACAGACAGGGCGCCGGGCCTTACCTGGTGAGCGTCCAGATCGATGATGGTTGCCGTGGAGACGCTCTCCACTCTCTCGAAGAGGAACTGGAACAGGAAGCGGACATATTACCCTGAGCTAAAGTGGAACTATCGATGGTTATTCATCATTGTATTCTGAGAATTCCATGAGTTCCAGTTTTCAGTTCTTTTTTCAACTTCAACTGTCGTTGCTCCACAATATCTGGACTAATCTTTGTGTGATGAGAGATGAGAATGAGAATATGTTGCTATTTCCAGAACATTATTTGGCAGGCTTTGACACAAAGGTCATTCAGAGTGCTTTACATAATCCCATTTTAAAAACCATTCCATTTTAGTCCATCTTAGTTTAGCATTTAAAATGTTCAGGGATCCCCGTTCAAAGGAGTCCACTCTGAACCACCCGGGCTCCAGCCCAGAGCGGTCCTCGTCCGCCGTTCCCCAGCCCAGGAGCCCTGAGGCGGGGCCCGGGAACGCGAGCTCCAGCCTCACCTTGATGGCCAGGGTGATGTCAGCGTAGGCACAGAAACCACCGCCCTCGTTCCCAGAGCAGTGGTGGAAACCCCCACCTGGGGGGAGAGAGGGGAGGGAGAGAGAGAGAGGGGAAGAGAGGGTTTAGAGAGAGAGAGGGGTGGAGAGAGAGAGAGAGAGACAAAGAGAGAGGGGGTGAGAGATATTGAGAGAGAGTGGGAGAGAGAGACCATGGGATCATTCCCAGTCAGGACATTGTTCTCCGAGGAGTCAATTATTTCAAATGGCCATAATTTCATCTTTCACTAGGGTCTTTTATAGTTTGTTATTGTTCTTTGTATTGCTGGTTACACAGAGCGGCGTTCCCCAGGGGGGGGAGACACCCCGCTGCGTTGGCCCCACAGTGGAGCGGGTGTCGTTTGCCAGTAAGAAACGTGCCAGGGACGGACTGCGGACTAAGCACCACAAACACATTACGTGATGCCTTCTAATTGGCCGTTCAATCAGGCTAAGTGCCCTCTGGCCCGTTATGCTTATACTCATTTAAGAGTTGTGTTGCGCTGAATCTTAATGCAACAAGGACTGCGGCGATGGATGGAAGCTGCTATTTATTTTCCCCCAGTCCAGTCCTCTGTTTCACTCTCTGTCTCTCTCTCTCTCTCTGTCTCTCTCTCTCTCTCTCTGTCTCTGTCTCTCATTATGCACCACTAACTGCGGTGTCAGAGGGGGTAACAGTATTCAGTTGTTCCTGTTTGATATTAACATCATGTTTATCAATCCAGCTGGCAATGCTGGAGGAACAGTGTGACCAGTCTGAGAACACAGAGTAAAGGTCTAATGCGGCTGTTTCGCCCAAACCGCCACATTAAAAGCGGTATCAGCCACTCTAGATGACGCTCTTATTGTGGTGGAGATAGATGAGCCTCAAGGGCCAAGGATCTGTTGGCTGCGGTCCAACAGTAACCTCCCAAAACCATAACTCCTCCTCAGTACCAGCCCTAGGATGCTATCAGGCTATAACCCTTCCATATTTACTTAGGAAGCAGATCTTTCATTGAGTTTGAATGCTGAGGAATGAAGATGCAACTCATGTGGTGCGGGTGCATCTCTGTTTTGATTGGTTACCATTCTCAATAACCGACCAATGGAAGGCAACCGTAATGGAAATTACAGACACGAAAATGTAAACATACCAATATTTATTGCCCATCCTCTTTCGATCGCCAGTTTTCCTGCCTGGAATAGAAGAAAGGTTGAAGGCACATTTGTCATGGCGAATGCATGCTTGGTGAATGCGTTTGTTTTAATATCCGACAGCTGGAAGGATTGCTCCCCTCGTCTTGCACCATTGCCTCCAGATATGTTGCACACAATTCAGGTTTAGAGAAAGGACTAAAAATGAGAAATATCACCGAAGGCGCTTCTCATTTGTATTCTGTACCTAATATAAATTGACAATAGGGTTATGTGCTACACTTCATTTTCCCAGGCAGAACAACAGCCCACGTCCCCCAAGCGAAGACGCATGGCTTCTGAAGTCACCGATAGTAGCCCTCAGTAAAAGAGGCGAGACCACAAAACAGAAAGTAAATGAACACTAGGCTCGGTATGTTGAACTGTTAGAAAATACAACCCTGAAAGCATTGGTTCCTTTTTAGTGAGTACATCATTCTGAGATCCTTATGAAGGACAACTCATTACGAGAGACTTATCCTCGTCTCCCATTCGGATTGCCTAACGTTAGCGTTATCCTTGGTGGACTGTGGCTGTACAGTTTTTAGGGGTGAGATATCTTGGCGACCCTGTATTGTAACCAGTGAACACCTGCAGGTCACTAACGATCAGATACAGGGCTCTCGCTCACTGCTTCCCCACAGGGTAGGCAGCAGATATTTAGACATGCAGACCTGAACCTCCTCCACCAGTAGCCGGCGAGACCTACCCTCCAGACCCTCCCGCGGATGTCAGACTACAAAGCACTGAGACGCAATGCTGCCTCCAATCCGTTAGCCTGCCGAGCTGTTCCCTTCAAAGGCCGTACGCGGAGGAGGAGAGCAGGGGGAAGGGGGAGGTTCTGCAGAGTCGGTGGAGGGCTCACAGAGCCTGGGAGGCCCAGATAGCTGCCCAGACCAGCGTCTCTAAAAGCCAATACGACTCTCTGATGGGGAAGCTATGCTACACAATAGCATGTCTCTTCTCTCACTGTTTCTCTCTCTCTCTCTCTGACTCTCTCTCATACCTTCCTATCAGATTCTCAGTGAATCCATCATGAATAAAGCATAGGAATGCTGAATAAATCCACCAAATGTGAAGGAGGTCCCCGGACCGACAGGCCCTTACCCCCGGAACATTTCCGGCTTTTTTACCATCAAGGGCACGGCACACTTTAGAAAAAGCTACTGAATATCAATTTCCGACAGGAGTACAGCGCTATATTATCACTGTCAGACGGCTTGTATTTTACGGGAGATAAAGCCAGGCAAGGCATGCAACAGCTCAATAAATCCTGGGCCGTGAGGACCTACCCATCCACATGGAGATTTATCCAAAGCCTGAGTTTATGAACTTGTGTGACCTTAGGGTGGCCCGGTAGTGATGCTTCAGTCCTTAAACAGACATCACTCATATTTGTATTATGTTAAGTGTATATATTATTAGTCTGTTCACGAGTACAGCCACAATGACTACACAACAAATGTGTTAACAATTATAACAACACTTTAACACTAACTAATAATACGATGCTCTTCAGCTTACAAAAAGGCGGTGCTCATCGCACCATGAGGTTGCAGAGCACAGGCCCTATACAGGACTCTGTGCCCCACTGCACTGCAACTTCAAAAATAAAATAAAAAATCCAGTGGAGCAAAATACAAAATGGCCGACAGAACCTAACAAAGAAAGAAAGTGAAAGAAATAGGAAAACAATGTGTCAGGGGCCTGGCCCTTACCATGATGGTGCCTCCGGTCTGGGTCCGTAGGGGCCGGAGGACGCGGCCCTGAACCAGGCAGTTGGGCAGGAACACGAGGGGGGGGATCTCTGTGATGCCAGCCACCACCCATGACGACTGAAGGGAGAACATCGCAGGACACGGTTCACTTAGCCACCGCCACGCTCACGCACATATACACGCACGCACGCACACTCACACACACACACACACACACACACACACTACGGCTCAATCTGGAGTCGGGGCTTTGCAGCCACAGGGGATGAATAAGGAATGCTGTTGTTGACTTTGTTGATTTTGCATTAAATCTGCGCTGACAGGTTGAGGCAGAGACATATAGAAGGAATGCTAATTTAAAGCCGGGAGCCCCCAGCTCGAGATGGAGATTGTTTTTTTTCTAAATGCCAGTGGGTGGCGAAGACAATACACACAGGTATAGCTATTGAAGGCAATAGTTAATGACAAAATGCACGCTCTCCCTTGCTGTGATGCATATATTAGAATACCTGTACGCATTACTGTACGAGCACCCTGCCTCGGGGTGGTCCTGCTCGGCATCAGAGCATCTCGTATCAGCTGTAATCCATCACAAAGGCTTCACGGTGGTGACGCCTTAACCACAGTCAGACAGATGCTGCGGGATGAACAGCTCTGAGTCAGATGACAATCGAGCCTCTCCTGTGGGATTGCCGAGTGCTGCTGACGCTCTCTTCCTCCTGCGCGCTGTTTTATGTCACAGCTCGCCTCACCGCGAGAGAGCGCAGAATCCATCCCATTAGAGAGACGATAGACAACGCAGCGTGTCCATCCCAGACTCCAGGCCCTGATTTATGAAACCCTGGTTCTCAGGGAAGGGAGTTTGTGTTAACTTGGAAGTTGTGCGATTTTCTGAGACGCGCTAACGTTTAAGGTCCTGTGGGACTTCTGTGGGACCGCGGGACGCCATGGAGAAAGCTTGAAGAGCGTGCGTGGTGATGGATGCGTGGTCTGCTGGAGATCTGAGGTGTGCACAGCGGACGCTGGGCAGCGCTGGCTGCATTTCATCTCTGTTACACAGTCTGTTAGAATCCCGAGCCCAGATCTTAGTCATCGATTGTGTCATTCGCTTCAACTCACTTCTACCGGCGATTGCACCGCGAGTTCTACTGTGAGACTGTGTTATTAGACGGCCACACCTCACGTTCAATGATAACTCATTACATGCTAACTTCAAGCTCAGAGCAAAGCTCAGTTATGGAGCAACTGCTTTCTTGAAGGAATGTAATGAAAATAACATTTCTAAATATACATTTTACAGTGTCAACATATCAGCTTTGTGTGTAGAGTGTGTCCCCATGATAGTGTGTCCCCATGTTAGCATAGGAGCCTTCAGGACGAACATGTCATTTACCTTCAAGCTTCTGAGATATCTCTTGGTGTGCACCACCCGGAGGTCCTGGTCTGAAGCCTCCCGGGCAGACACCATGTTCTCATCATTCACCAGGTTCTCCTCTGGCCAGGACATACAAGGGACACCACAGCACACCAGAGTGAACATCACAGGATTCACACACGTATGCACACACGCATACACACACACACACACACACACCCATGTATACATGAACATGTACTGTATATACACGCACGCACACACTCATGCACAAATGCACACAAACATTCACTGACAAACGTGTACACACACAGATACACACATACACGTGCACACGTACATTTGTTTTATTGAAGTTATTGTATGAGACTCGGCTCAACATTAATGCTAGTGTGCTTTCATCTCGACGGCTCATCCTCTTCACTTCCTGTTTCATCTCTGCTTGTTTTTATCCATCAGTCACCATCCATACATCCATCCCCCCACCATCCCCTTCAAAGACTCTCTCCCATCAGGTCTTCATTCTCTTGTGTATCCGCTCTCTCCATCTATTCATCGCCTTATCAATATCTCCTAATTATCCCTAACTATCTAGCTCCGGCTCTCTCTTTTCCTCTTGAACTGCACCCCGCCTCACATCTTTCAAAGTAGAAGTGTTACTCTGCTCTTCGTACCTTTTAAGAAGCCAACGACTTTCCCCCACTTTCCTGAGTCAAACGGGTGGAGCTTTTCGATGCCCATGAAGGTGATGTTGTAGGTGGGATGGTACACTATGGGCAGGCATGTTGCAGGGATGTCCACATACAGTTCAGTGTCGTGAGGACTGAAAAGTAACACAAAACCTATTCCTAAACAACCTAACCAAACTATTACCGAACAACCTAACCAATATTTAAATATTCCAGAGGTTAATGTTTGAGAACAGGTTGAGAACAGAATGTTTTGTTTGTGTTTACTCACGGTTCCCCTCCTTCAGTGTCTGCCTCCTTTGACATTTCCCCACAGGCATTTCTAGCTTGATCTAAATAGAATACATTTTTACAAGCTATAATGCCATTATATATAGTTGCATATTTGTCCACATCCCATTTATTTCAGCTAACATTTGGCTGAACATCAGCAATCCAATAACAAAATATAGATTCCATTAACATAATGGTACCCTCGCAAATGTGCAATGATTGATTTTCCAGGTCACAATTCCGCTCCATACAAGGGACACAGTCCAGAGCTACACAGCGACTACATTACCCACAAGCCTTTGACAGCTGACGCATGCGTAATGGCATGTAAACAATTCTAAAGACGCAGCTAGAAGGAAGCGTTGGTTCCCTTTCCATGATTGCCCATCCATGGCGCGTTACTCATGGGTTATATAGCAGTAGTAGTAAGTACACATGAGATAAACACAATTCTTTATGAAGAGCTAAAATTGGTAAAGGAATTTCAACAACGTAGTGCACATTCGGGTGGACTCACCTGCTATGTGTAATGTGCATCTCTAGCGTTTCTACACCCACTGACTTCAAATGTTCCAGATCCAATCGATTGTACAAAAAAGTTAAGTTAGGGAAACAAATATAGACATGTAAATGTCTATATTCATTCTATTTCGGATATTCAGTGTCCCTTCTTCCCTTTTTCGTTTCCTACGTAGCGCAAATTTGCCTTCGTGTCGTCACTTGCGCCCACAGCGCGCTTGTGCAATGGACGCTCCTTTACTGTCTTTCTTTAATGAAACACTAACACTGATCTCAGTTTACCTGGAAATGAAAAGTCATGTCCAAAAATAGTACTGCATGCAGCCTCTTGGGAATGAAGAAATACTCGATTATCTTTCCTGCCATTATGATACAAGGGTGGCTTGTATGTGGCCCATTATACTTTTGTTCTGTGTCTAAAAGTATTTTATTTACACTATTCAAGATGCGTGACAGGTCTCTGGGACCTTCTGAAAGCATTACCATTTACATATATAGGTTGTAATAATATTTTAGCTTGTCCTCCAAATAACTTTCAAATACTTACCTTCCGTCAGTAAATTATGTAATTTGTTTTCCTTGTTGTGGCTCTACCTATGCACAGTGTCACTGCCCTTCACCGCGCACCATTGTATTGACTTTGGTTGTGACAGCTCAGCTTGTTCCAATGTTATAAATCTTAGGCTAGCTAATATTTAATCCTTTGAATTTCAAACCATCAGCTCCTATTCAATCCACCAGCACCGTACAATGGAAATCAGATTATTCAGACCTCATTCTATTCCAAAAATATCATACGGTTTCTTTTTTTCAATTCAGGTTAATTATTCAGTATAACATAATAACACAGAGCCAGATGCTATTAGGTCATGACATTTGTTTTGGATCTGACGTGACACAATAAACAATTCAGTTCATTAGCGCTACCGTCTGTTGTCATAGTGACAGTCTTAAAGGACGTTTTGGGTTGCTCATTTCCATGGGTGTCCATACATTGCACGTCACTCCTGAGGTATATATATAGCAGTAGTAGGTGGATTAGCTCCAAAAAGCTTTTGAATTGGCTCAAATGTGTTCATCTAGATTCTAAATGTTCATTCAAAGTTGTAGATGGCCTTTTTGATGGATCCAGGACTTTTTCAAAAGTAGTGCAATGAGCTGTCATGTACTCCAAAGAAGGTTGAAGGTTTCGCGTCTGTCCCCTTAATGGCTACCATGTGTTTTCTGACTCGAGGGGGAATAGAAACAAACAGAAAGACGAAATGAACCTGTCTGTTATCTCATACATGTGAATATTCATGAAAAAGGCTCTTAAGGTAACATTGTGTCGGCCAATCAGTGTACAGCACACGCTCCGCACAGAGCCGTGTTATGATCCGAGTCTGGTAGCCATGACAACACAGCCTCAGGTACTCTAGTTTGATGTATCGTTTTGATTATTACTTCAATTGATTGATTGTTTATGTAAACAGTCTGCTCTAACAAAGCCCATTACAGACTATTGCATGCTAATCCACGGTTCTGAAGGGGAATACATTAAATGATTGAATCCATTAGACGTGAACAACGTCCCAGGGGAGTGTCTGCTGTCGAACTGAACATCAGCACGGCTGGGG
>JAOTIX010083058.1:0-12694 GCA_027123715.1 Gaidropsarus macrophthalmus
CTGGATCAGTCCCATCCACCCCTCCCTCTCTCCCCACTCTCTCTCTTCCTCCCTCCCTTCCTCTCTCTCTCTCCCTCCCTCTCTCCAGGCCCTGTTTGTGTGTATCTTCCTCAGACCAACACACACCTAATTGCTCGTTAGAGTAAACACCTGCAGCGACTTGCTCTGAAACGCCCCCCGGATCGACGCCGTGACACTGCGTACCCCTTAGTGACATTACAAGGCGGGTGTGACCACCGGCCAGGCATCGCGTCCTGCAGGCACTGGCGGCGCCACATGGCGGCCATGGGTGGTCGTGGTCCACCATTGGTCAAACGTCGGCCACACCTACGACCAGGCTGTCATTTTACCAGAACCCCCCCCAAATAAAAAACAATGGGACGATACTTCCGCACCTTAGAGACGCATTTACTGTAAGTGCAACACGTACAGACTTAAGGTGCGGCTGGGACCATGATGGAGGGGGGGGGGGGTGGCCCCCACACCCGGTCATGGTCCCAGCCTGGCCACCCCCATAAAAATATCCTGGCTCCGCCACTGCTCACAGGAACAGGTAGGGCCTGTCCTACGGTCCCACGGTGGACTCACAAACTCCTGGAGCCGCCGCCTGTCTGCCAGTGAGTCGGATTTTCCGCTGTTGTCGTGCGAGGAGAGGAGGGAGGAGAGGAGAGGAGGGGAGGGAGGAGGAGAAGGTCTGGATGAACCTCCCGTCTGTCTCTCCTCCTTCCTCACCGCCACTCTCTCCTCCCGTCGTCATGGCGTCCAGACCTGCGCTGCTCCTGCTCGTGCTCCTGGTGTGCGGCGTGTCCGCGCAGCCGCCCGCCAAGAAGAAACCGGTGAAGAAAGGTTTGCCGTCTTTAGTCTTCTGATCTGAGAGGGGCCGTTACTTTACTTGTTCTGATGTTTTTTTTGCCAGCACACTCTGCTACGGTTACATAATGCCTGAGGTTCTGAGGAGTTCTCCTTTAGCACCTGTGTTGAGCGTAGAGTACAGTAAAGACTAACGGTTTATTAACTCACTTGACTTATTTCCGAACTACAGTCGGCACACTTCAACTTAAGTTTTTTAACGTTTTTTAATTTATTTATTTATGATCCCTTTAATAAGTGTCCTGTATGTACTAACGTGGTGACGTCACAGTGTCCCTTCCCGAACTAAATCTAAGCACACGTTTCCTTTGATGCGATCCCCGCGGCGGCAGAGGCCGATAAAGACGCCGCGGTGCTGCGGCTCCAGAAGCAAATCGATGACATCGTGACGGAGCTCACCGTGCTGAAGGAGCTGCAGGCCCTGCAGACAGGTAGGACCCTAATGTCCGGAACTTTGGAAAATCCGTCGCAGAAGTTTAAAAACGTGCATTTTGAGCTGAACGTGACGACTACGATTCAAAGAGTTCGTTGTTATTCAAAAAGACGATGGAGTGGGCGCGTCTCTGTCTACCAGTGTTAACCAATCAGGAGGCGAGGCCACTTAAGGCCAATCAGAAGGTGAACACAGACTGTTGCTGGGTAGAATATAACACAACAAACACGACCGAAAATGTAATTTCATGAGATAACATTACACCTCGAAGGAGACATGTCTTAAATTAAAAACAGCGTGGACTCAGGTTTGAGAGTGCGTGAGGGTGAACAGGGGAATTCAACGGAAAGTCTATTTTCGGCAGGTCAACGTTTTTTTTCTCTCCTCCTCCAGCATCTGTTAGTCTGTCTGTTCTGAAAGATGTTACATCTGTGGGAACAGCTTGGCTCACTTTAACACACGTGTATGAAAACACGGTTCCATCGCTGTAATGCACTGTAATGCACTAGGTCTGCTGAGACCTTTTGATCAGAACACAAAGCGATGTAACTTGAGCTGAGCTGTAGTTAAACCCAAATACAGCGTATCCTACTCCGTCTTCACATTCCACCATGAAACCAAATCATTAGCCAGAAGTGAAAGTGCTTTAAAGGGCTTAGGGTTTGATTTTGTATAACGTGGGTGAAATATGACAGGACTAGAATTGACTTAAGAGGAACCAGTTCATCCCAGTAATGGCACTGAGGTGAGATGTACTTAGATGTGAGGACTTAAAGTTAAGTTAAGTTTGACCCTTCACCTGATGCTGTAGGTGAGACCAAGCAATATTATTTGAGTGTAATTTATTAAAAAGCACAGCAACCCGTGCGTTATCAGTGAGGGAAATTCTCTGTGAGAAATTCTATTCTGGGTGATGACATCGGCCTCTGTACCGGAACATTTCCATTTTAGAGCGCTCCAGGTTAATCTCAGTTTATATCTACCCCGATTTGCTACGCAACGATTCTCCGTGGGGGATGGAGAGAGCGTTATTTTAGGGTTGTTTGTCTACATCCTGCTCTTCCCCGGCTCTCTTTGCAACGCTCGACACAAAACACACACCTAAAACACCCTTTAAAGGTTGTATCAGCGATTCTGCTATTTGTTCACTAGTACCACCGTTGTTTGTGTGTGCGATCTCGGAGCTGCCGACAGAGACGCGGTGTCGGCCTACAATCGCTGATACAACCTTTAAGGTGTGACTTAAAGGTTGTATCAGCGATTCTGCAGCAAATAAACCTGCGTCTCTGTAGGCACTAGCTGCCTATGTTCCGAGTAGTTTGGAGTGGCTGGAAGTCACATTTGTTTTTGTGTACAATCTCGGAGCGTAGGCTGCCTACAGAGACGAATGTGATCGTTTATGTTTTGGCCCTAGAATCGCTGATACAACCTTTAAGTGGTACACAATAACTCCCGTTCAATAAATCAGGTGCAGTCAGGTGCAGGTGTTTTGTCACAGCTGTAGTAGCACTCATCCCATGACCGTCTGATTCCTCCCCAGTGTGCCTGAAGGGCGTGAAGATCAACAGCAAGTGCTTCCTGTTGGACCCGCTGCCCAAGCGCTACCACACGGCCAGCGACGACTGCAACGCGCTGGGCGGGGTCCTGGGCTCCCCCGCCACCGAGGACGACAACCGCCAGCTCGCCGACTACGTCCGCCACAAGTCCGGCAATGACGCCAAAGTCTGGCTGGGCGTCAACGACATGGTGAAGGAGGGCCGCTGGGTGGACCAGTCCGGGGAGAGCGTCGCATACAAGAACTGGGACGCGGCGAGACCTAGCGGGGCGTCCCAGCCGGACGGCGGCCCGTCCCAGAACTGCGCCGTGCTCTCCGGCGCGCCCGGCGGGAAGTGGTCTGACGAGAACTGCCGCGACGACAGGCCGTCCGTGTGCCAGTTCAACATCGTCTGAGTGTTAGCTTCCGCAGGCTGCTAGCTAGCTAGTTTGCTTGGTGAGCTGTAATCCTTCAACTATCTTTTCTTTTATAACCATCATAATCAAATTCATCAGTTTGGCTTTGAATGATTAAATATGGGTTGTTTTTTGGGGTAAAATCGGTTGTGTGAGAAAGCATCTAACGTTAGCCTTTTCTAACTGAAAGCCAAGACGTCGGATGCCACCGTCTTCATGGCAAGGGTTCAAGGGTACCCTTGAATTGCCTTTTGGTTTCGGTTGGTTGCAAATAAGATGAGATGTTTGTTTGTCTTTTGGAAATGGCTGGTGTCCGAAGAATTACTTCTATATTGCTTTCTAACCGTCTGTTTAATAAACAGCTGAATCAGACCGTCTGTTGGGCGTCCTTTTGCGGTGAATACAAAATGGCTGCCGTTATGGAGGGTGTTCCCAGTTGGTTTTTGGCGCCAAAGTTCCTGTGGTGGAGATGCGGTCTGAAACCAGAGGGTAAACGTTTTGCAGCAGGGGCGAACTCAGATGGTCTGCAGACCTTTGGCCACCAACAGTACCTTTGAGTGAATTTATTGGAAAATCCAACGAATATTAGACTACTCACTGGAAGAAAAAACATTTAAAAAAGACTGGAACACAAAAAATAGACCTTTAAAAATCAGCAAAATACATTCTAATGTCACGTTAATTTATAAGACTAAAGTTGAATCCATCCGATGAGTCTTTTCATGTCAGTGGTAGACGGAGCACTAAGAAGCATACTTAACGAGACAACAACACACACAAAAATGAGGTGAAACAGCGCCCCCCAATGAGCAGATGTCAGGCATGTGTCAGTTGTGCTCGAGGGCGGGTCTCCATGACCCCGGGCAGGCGTTGTTCCACCATCAGAACCCCCTCCAGGCATTCCTTCTCACAGGTTGGCGGTCGGTTGGCATGACGATGCCGTGACGACGGTCCATGCCAGCCTGCCGGCGTTAAAGGACCTCGCTGGCCTGCTGGTCGGCGCCCGACAGGCGGATGGTGTTGAAGCCGCCGGTGCTCTTGAAGGTGTACAGCTCGTTGTCCACCATGCGGCGGTCCTGGAAGCCCAAGCTCTCCTCCCGGGAGAGGGGGGTGCGCGGCCGCGCTGGCAGGAAGGAGTCCGCGGGGTCCAGGAAGGTCTGGAAGCCCTCGCCGGCGCCGCCTCCGTCAGACCTTGGTTGCCACAAATCGCCCTCGTTGATGGCCGCCAGCTCCGCGTCCGGCGGGCCCACGAAGGTGCGGTAGCTGTCCACCTGCATGCCGTTGTACTGGTCGGGGAGGTCTTCGGCGTACGTGGAGTCCCTCAGCAGGTGGCCGTACACCATGGTGTCATCGATGGAGTCGTAGACGTGCGACGCGTTCTCCGACCTCGGCTTGGCGAAGTGGGTGTCTGCCGGCCGGAAGATGTTGCCCTTGCCGATGTAGATGGACGCCTCTTTGGCCGCCTTGCTGCTCTTCTTCCTCTGCCTGTCGGAGAAGGACGACAAAGGACGCAGGGTCAAGCCACAAGGTCAGACCAGTCAAAAACAACAGGTCTCGAACGTATACCAAATCCGGTACTATGACCATTAGGGTTTACAATCCCCTGCTTTGTGTTGACGCCCTCAGAGCTCTAACCATTATGATGTGGCCCCCATCAGCCTCCATACTGCTCAGGGTCATTGGCGATACCGCAGGCCATTATTTGTTCATTCGGTGTTCGTTTAGTAGATGTTATGTCAATTGGTATTGAAAGACCGCCACGATCCCTGAAACCAAAGGGTAAAACCACCACCACCACCATTTGGGCTGTGGGGTTTATCCTTCTCTGGTTCAGTTGGTCTTTGGTCCACTGCCGCCCGTAGTTTGGTAGTGTGAGAGGGACGGGTCATACTCACTTGAGGAACAAGCCGACGCCAACAGCCAGCAACACCAGGAGGAGTACAGCGGCCAGCACCCCCAGAATGATGCCAAGTGGGGCTGGGGGTGGGGTGGGGGGGGGTGGGGGAGAGTCGGATCAGAACCACGTCATTCAAATGCAGTCCGGTCATTTTCTCCCTTTGTTCCATGTACCATCTACTCCTTTAACAGAATATCTGATCTAGCAATCTTGTGATGTATGAACCGCGCGCCGATGAAGCGAGAACTAGCTACAGCGCAAGCCACTAGAGGGGAAAATGGGAAAACGTACAAAGTGCAAGCTTTAAGAACTACGGTGTCATGTTTAATGCAAACAGTGGTGTCTGTCGTACCGCCCTTGGGCTGCAGGGTGACCGTGGTCAGAGCAGAGAAGGAACCCGAGTCCGGCACACAGTTGGACATGTTGAGGTAGAAACTCTCAGACACCAGCTGGTCCTCAAGAGGCTCGTTTTCGTTGCGACTCAGCGTCTCCTCCTTGGAGCCCATGGGATGCACCTGTCATGGAGGCACCGTGAGGTCAGACGGGCTCACCGCGGAGCAGCTTGGGGTTCAGGGAGGATCGTGACCAAAGGTGAGCCTCCAGGTGAGACTGTGTCAGCCCCGCCCCGTCCCACCTTGATGCTGGTGTGCAGCAGGTCACATTTGGGCTGGGTGACATTGGAGAACTTGACCATGGCGAGGAACTTTGGAGGTACCCGGACCATCCAGGACACTGTGGACGTTGGCATCATGCCATCGGGCCAGTTGGGCGTGGCCAGCCGGGCGGGGGCAGAGACCTCGGGCCGGACGGTGTAAATGATGCGTTCTGGGAAGACAGGAATGATGAACAGGGAGGGAGGGTGGACGGGGATAACTAGATTTCCCTGGCGGATGTTGTGTGTTTGGTAAAGCAGTGGAAAACATTATTTGGCAGGTTATTATGCTTCTGTGCAAGTAATAAGGTATGATATTTAATGACAACATGAATGTGGTTCTAATTCCAACGAAAGGGGCGGAGCTTGATAACCCCCTAACTTCCTGCCTATGTCTTTGTGGAGCCCCCTGTTCTCCAGCTACCTGGGATCTCTTTGGTGACGGAGACGTTGAGGCAGGGCCCCTTCGCCCTGGCGGTGGCCCGAGTTTCCACGGTGACCGAGACATTGGCGTGGATCTGCACCTTCTCCACGACCCCCTGCGGGCAGAAGGTGCCGATGGGGTGCCCTCCTTCACCGACCCACTCGCTGAGACGCAGCGCCCCCGAGCCGCTGCACTCCTGACCGGGCAGGGACTGGCGCAGACCCCCGGCGGACGGCGAGCGGATTTCCAGGGTGCCGGTGTCCGGGACCAGAAGGTGCCAGGTGAAGGTTTGGAGGTCCATGGGCAGGCAGGCTTCCATGCTGGGCACGGTCAGCAGACGCTCTGCCACGGGGCAGGAAGCAGAGCCGCGGCAGGCTGGACTGTCTGGAGGGAAGGAGCGCATGCAGAGAGACAGGTCTGTGATGAACTTTCATCTTTCTCGTTGGCAGATGAACCAGCGGTCGTTTCGGTTTTTCCGAAACCCCGCAGAGGTTACAGGCCGCGGGGTGGCGACTGTCGATACACCAGAGACATCAGTCGATTCAAACCAAGGATGGAACCCAGAGTCAAACAGCCTACACAGTAGCTGGGGTGCTTTATATGGGCAAGCGGTGGTCTCACCAATAACCCTGCTGGCGGTCAGGACCAGGTCCTCTTTGGGGCAGTCCAGGAAGGACAGCTTGGCCCTGGTGCCGGGGTCTATGCGGACCTTGTCCTTCACCACGGCGTCCACGCTCATCTCACAGTAGGGGTCGGTTCCCGTCTTCTCTATCTGCACGGAGAGGTCCGCCTTGCCCGTCAGGTCCACCGTACACAGCACTGAGGACGCAGTGGAGACGCTTAGAGTCACATGACCGCTGAGATGAGCTCCACAGTGTACACTCTTCATTGTGGAATAAACCAAAATGTATTAGACGGCGCAGTGAGGGTGGATGTCAAACGACAAGGCACACTTTAAAGAACGAGAGCGAGAGATGGAGAGCGAGAGATGGAGAGCGAGAGATGGAGAGCGAGAGCGGCAGACGAAGGGTTACCTGGGTGACCGCTTCTCATCACCGAAACGGTGAAGTCCATCCTCAGGCCGTCCAGCGTCTGGTTGGTCTGGCAGTTGGCCAGCGTCATGTTGAAGTTCCCCTGCTGGTGCCGGGGCTGCGGGGCCCCCAGGGCGGGCCGGGTCACCTTCCCGCCGGCGGCCTGGTACTGCAGCTCCGCCCGGCCGCCCAGGCACTCGTCCGGCATGCGCTGCTCCGTCAGCTGCACCGAGTAGTTGTGCATGCCCGGCACGCGCACGTCCCAGCTCATCTGCTCGCCGCTGGGGAAGTCCCCCGGGTAGTGGGCCGAGGAGAAGGAGGTCTGGGACACGCCCCGCGGGAGGTCCACCCTCAGGGTGGCCAGCGCTGGGGGAGACAGCGATGGAGGGAGGAGGGGTGGGGGGGGGGCAGGCAGGCGCGTGGGGGGGAGATAAAAATAGAGAGCGAGCGGGGGAGAGGAAGAGGCAGAGAGAGAACGTGTCACCGTTTGAATTATGCAAAACAGGCTCGTCAGGTTTTCAGCCAACGTCCTGTTTACATGCAAACGTGGATAACCGCGACTCTGCCCGGCCGCGTTAGGCCCCGCAGGTCTTACCGGTGATTTGTGGTCCGACACTGAGCTCAAAGTCCCTGAGGTCCAGCGGCCGGTCACCCGGCACCTCCAGCATCATCCGGCCCTTGAACCGGACCTGGATGGTGGACAGGGTGCCGCCCCGGCAGTAGGTGCCGATCTTGGTCGGGCCCGAGCGCAGGTACATCACCAGGGAGTAGGTGTGTCCGTCGGGACACGCCTCCCCGTTGGGAACCTGCCGCAAGCCCGGCTCGGGGAAGTCCATCTGGGCGGCGTGGTCGTTGATCACCTTCAGGTCCCAGATGAAGGTTCTGTTGAAGTCCGGGAACAGGGTGGCCTGGGGCCGGACTCGTCTCCGTTGGCAGGGTGTTTTGGTGCAGTCTGGCAGGGAGAGAGGAACACACTGAGATGGTCTGCAGAGTATTCTGCAACATCAACACTCCAGTGTCCTCAGGAAACCGGCCCCTTCTGGGAGGCCGGCGTTCCTTCAGAGTACTGTTGTATGTTGCTGCCACACAGAGGGTGGTTTACGTCCCTTGTTGCTTGAAGAAGGACGTACCGATCTCCTGGGTGATCTGCGCCGTGTACAGCTCCTGGGGCGCCGGGCAGCCGAACTCAAACGACACGTTCCCCGCCCCGCGCAGGGTCATGGCGGTGGGATCACACTGCTGGCCGATGCACACCTCGCACTCGGACTCCGGGCCTGCTCGTCTGACAGCGATGTCGGTTTCAGGCTCAGGGCTCAGCGGCAGGTTACGGCCCGCTGGAGGAGGAAGAGGAAGAGACTGGGGTGAGGGAGATCTGCCTGGAGTGACGGTGGTCAGAAACGCTACGTCCCAAAAACATTGGGGGGCGGGGGCGTTCACATGAGCCACACCCGTTTGATGAAGCAGAGCACATTTCATCTAATTTCCACTCGGTAAACAAGGCCAGGCCTGTTTCCATTTGTGATTAAACATGTCTGCCCGTTTACTTGAGAAGTACTATATATAAACGATGGGACTGTAACCGGAGCCGTCGGTTGCACTGGGACAGGCTCCGGTCTTGTCTCTGGAGGCCGGATGAGTCACTCACATCTGGGCATGGAATTGGCGGTGAACGCATCCGCGTTCAGCTCTTCACCCCGGGGAACGTCCAGCACCAGCGCGGTCTTTCCCAGGAAGCTCAGCTGGGTCAGCGCCCCCCCGCTGCAGTACGTGGTGTCCCTCAGGGCCCCGTTTCCGGTCATGGTTTGAAAGGAGTACTTGCGTCCGCCCTGGCACCCTTCCTTCGCAGTTGTCTCCTTCAGTCCAGGGGACGGGAAGTCCAGAGTGAGGACGCTCCTCTTCGGGAGGGCGACGTCCCACGAGAAGGTTCTCCGGAAGTCCGTCAGCTGGTTGGGCAGAACCTTCCCGGTGGTCGGGGCGCAGGCCTTTTCTGTGCATTCTGTGGACGGGCAGAGAGATGATTAACGATGTGGTGGAGGCTAACCAAACATCCCTATCACACTGTAGCTAGGCAACGCTGTAAAAGAGAGTTCCCCTCGCCTATGGTCCGCTGGAGTCGCACGTTGAAAACTTCCTCTGGCAGAAGGCAGCCGAACTCCACCTCCGCCGTCGCTACCTTGCTGAAAGACACGGTGCTGGGGTTGCAGGGCGGGACCTGGTTGGTGCACACGTCACACTTGAGGCCGCCGCCCTCCCTGCTGATCACCATGGTAACGTCGGGGTCAAGGGTCACCGACACGGCGCGACCTTCTGTGAGGGAGATGTGGTTGGACAGGGTGAATTTGAGGTAAATTAGCGACAATTCCTGTTTGTTGTCACAGAACCAGTCCAGTATTGGTGTATCGCCCCTGACCACAGTAACCGTCTGAAAGAGCTCCACAGGCCTTCATCACAACAACACCCCTGACCCCTCGGCCCCCTGAGGACCCCACAGACCTCCCCAGGGTCCGGTCAACCAAACACAATCCCACACTACCTGAAGAGGAGCTTTATGTTAAGCTTTAGCAGAGAGGTCGAACAACGTACTGAGAGGTTTAGCCGTGACTGAGAAGACCGTCGTCGGCGCTTCCTGCCCAGCTTTGAGGATCAGCTTCAGCGCGCTGTCACCCTGGAGCGTGAAGTCTGTGGTGCTGCCGCCGGGGCAGAACGCCTGGTCTTCGCTCATTCCGTTGAGTTTCGTTCGGGACAGGATGTACTTGGGCCCGTTACCGCAGACGGTGGTCTCCGACACCTCCTTAAGCCCGTCCCCAATGATGCTCAGCTTCACCATGGTGTCTTCAGGGACGTCCAGCAGCCAGGAGAGGTTCCTGGGGAGCTGGGTGAGGAGCGAGCTCTGGGCCATCCCGGTGGACGGTCTGCAGAGGTCCTTGGTGCATGCTGGGACACAGAACACAACGCTCAGGCCGGGAAGAGACTGAAGCCGTGACGCCACTCTCGCTATGGGGAGATGTGGTCTTCAGTGAAGCACATGGTTATGTTTGAGCCCAGAACATTTCGGTGCAACACCATGACCGCCAGACCGTCCTGTCCCCAGAGAACAGGACTTGGAACACGAGGAACAGGACAGTGTTGCAACCCTTCCAGGACAGTTTAGAGCTGTTGTTTGGGGAACCCACCGATGAGGCGCTGGATCTCGGCGCGGTAGGCCTTCTCCAAGGGCTCACCGCACTGGAAGTTCAGCGCCGCCGACTCCCCAGGGGAGAGGCTGACGGAATCGGCGGGATCGCCGTCGCACGCGTCCGGCGACGTGGCGTTCCCTATGCACAGGGTGCACGCCTTCACCTGAGAGAGCACCTCAACTCTGTCGTCAGCGTGAGGGAGCACACTCACCTGGAGAGACTCTAGAGGGAAGAGACGTGGAGATCAGACAGACGGACTGATAGCTGGATAGACAGACCAGGTGATGAACACAGAAAGATAGATGGGTATATAGACTGAGTATTAGATGGATGGATCGTTGGAGGTACAGGAATACTACAGCAGCAGAATAACAGGCAGATATTCAGGAGAGAGTGTCACTGGAACGTGTCTGAACCCATCTGGGTCTCCTAACTCTTACAGTTGCCCAAACACCAACAGCGAGTTGCACAGTAGTTACAGCACAAGCAACCACTCTGAAGAAATCATATTGGCTTGTTGGCCATGACGGTCGTCTGATTAAAGTGTGTTTTTCTGAGTGGACAGGGAAAATGGCACACGTATGAATGATTGAGGTGCAGTGAGGCTTTCCGGTATAGGAGCCGAGAGATTTTACATGGTACGACATTAGTGATTTATGACGGCAAACCGTCGCGCTCCTGCACATCTCACGCAATCCGTGTGCGCGTTACATTGGCCAGCCGTCAGTTCAATTCGGAGACTCTACAGTCCCTGTGCTCCGTTCAAATCTATTTCTAAATGAGCCTAATACCCAAATCAAAGGCGTGGTTTCCTTGGCAACACAAAGTGATCCGTCATGGGTAACTTTAAGCAGACGTTGGGGCGTTATTTAGTGGTGGGTGTGTTGCAAACACACCAGTGTCAGTAGTCTATAGTGATACCCAGAACTGTTCGATTGGAAGAAATGTGATCATGTTTTGACGAGAGCAATATGTAGTTATTGACCTTCCCAAATCTCGCGTGGACTTGAATCAATCTGTGGAGTTATCAACAAGGAAAAAGTCTGACTGTTTTTTATATTGGTCATATGCCCTATGAAAAATGAAACAGACCCAGAGCCATGCTGAATCTACATTTACATAAAATCTAGGTCAAGGGTCTGTCGCGGTGTTTGCGACACACACACGCACACACACACACACACACACACACGCACACAGACCTGTACGCCCTGTTGCTGCTGCAGGTGTCGCGCACTTTGGGTGTGTTGTGACCGCGCACTCCTCAAACGTACAATGGCTACGTGGTTAATGTTGCGCGCACACACACACACACACACACACACACAGAGTGAATCATTTACGAGACTGTAGATTTGGTGGCTGAAAGTCGCCATTTATGCGTGGCGGTCGTTGTAAAGTTCAACTGTCAGGTCAACAGCCATCAGTGAACCGATAACGGGGAAACGTCCCGGTCACTGAAATATGACACCGCATGCTCCCAGTGTGTTCTGGAAGTATTGAAGTGCAAGAGCGACCGGACCAGAGACCCGCACACACCGTCAGCCCACATCGTCACTTGATGCATAGCCTACCTACTGGAAATATGACTACTCCGCTCACACCTCGGGCTGAATCGACCCATTTCACCACAAAGTAAGACTATCTTACCTGACAAGTAGAAGAGCGACAGCAACACGTTCCCCAGAAGTACGGTGACGCGCGTCCCACAAACCCCCATGTTGACGTTAAACCGAAGAACTAAATCAAACTAAAGTGTAAAGATGCAGAATTACGTGGTCCTTCTCCGAACGCCGCAGATTTTGCGTTTCCTGTGTCTTCCCATTCCAAGTTAAAACATCGCGACGGCGGTGACAGGCGGCTTCCTGATCAACATAACCTGTCTGTTCCGCGCTGGGGAGGGCGTGGCCGCGCAGCAGGTAGACTACCTGTCTGTCCGCGCTGGGGAGGGCGTGGTCGCACAGGTAGACTACCTGTCGCAACTTGACGGTTGAGCCGCTCTACGGTTGTATTATCAGGACCCCAAACAACAGTCCGCCCCGATCTGACCTCGCTCTCCGCACAATGGCTGCTCTATTAATAATGCTTCCAGCATTGCCAAGCAGGGCTGGCATCGTGGTGCGCTTCCTAAAAAGTGACAAATGGTGCTTGTGGGAGAAGTAGGCTAGGGCTGAGATGCGCCACCGTGGAGAGAGAGAGAGAGAGAGAGAGAGAGAGAGAGAGAGAGAGAGAGAGAGAGAGAGAGAGAGAGAGAGAGAGAG
>JAOTIX010087453.1:0-12600 GCA_027123715.1 Gaidropsarus macrophthalmus
CTCGACTGTGTATGTCGGGCATGCCAAATGAAGGATCCTATCAGCGTTCCCCCCCAGAGTTCACCTTTGAAGGCAGTGTTGTCTAACTTATTGATGGCCTCCAACGCATCATCCATTCTCTCCATGTGAACAAAGGCATAGTCCTTCACTATGTCACACTCCAACACAGCTCCGTACTCCTCAAACCTGGCCCGGAGCTCCTGGTTGGTGCAGGCAATGTTGCCGACATGCAACTTGGTTGAAGCTTTGGATTTGCCACGGCTTAATTCTACATTCATGGGCTGGCCATTCAACTCATAGTGGTGGAGGTTACGAATTGCTTCCTCAGCCTCCGACTTGTCGTCCATGTGGACAAAGCCAAAGTTCTTGACAATGTCACACTCTGCAATCTTGCCATACTGGGAAAACAGAGAGCGTAGGTCATCGGTGGTCGTCTCCGCAGCTAAATTCCCAATGAATATTTTCACCATTGTGCACTTTTACTGCAGAAAAAAAACAAAAATTATTAGAAATTAATAAAAGTGGAGACATTCATAGCACTAATATAGACTACACAACTCCCAAGAATCCCATTTGTATGCACACTGACGTCTACTTTGGTCTAAAAGCTTTAGTAACAAAGACATGGCTAAGGCTTATGTAAGGCACATTGTAGAATTTGCATAGGTGTGTGGCCATCAATTGAGGTAAGATGGTAAGACTAATTAGATGGTTTGTTTTTTTTAGCTCTCCTGCTTGAGCCACAATTACTTTATTACCGGGGGTAAATATCAATGATAATGGTTTAGTCAACTCTATTTTTTTTGCCTATCGTCGAGTTCAAAACATCATAACAAATAATTCAACGCTAGCCAGCCAACGGCCAAACCCCGAAATAGTACGTCGCAAGAAGCTATACAATCTGATAGCACCCGTATGTATCTATTAATTTAGGAAAATAATCGCCTAGCATTGACAAATGTGGTTACTAGAGGAAAAACAAAAAAGCCCAATTCTGCATTGTTTTATTCTTGTTCATACCGTACAAAGCTGAAGTCAATGTCAGGACCACCCGGGAGGAAATGTGGATATGTTTCTCAACGTTCTAGCGTGGCTAAGCTAATGCTGCGTTCAAGTCGAGTGGGAGGACATATAATTCTCTCCTCTTTCGTGATTTTCATACTTTGAGGGAAACACGCATTTGTTGTATGTTTGGGCAAGCTAATTAAACAAATATTTTTTTTATCACTGTTGCGATGACACAAAACATGGTTTTGTTTACAAACAGGGAACACATTTCTGATTGACGAACATTTGAGAATGTCCGTCTATTGGTTTGGTGTTAAGCTGTAAGGCTATGGGTCTGGGTTCCGATGTGATTAACATATTTTATGTTAAGAGTCAAACTAATATCCTGAATGAAAACCATTTGATTATCCGGTCTCAAACTACAATAATGTCATCCCTACCATCACCGCGGTAAAAGTAGTAGTCGCAGTTTAGTGACGCAGTCGCTCGACCTTCCCACTTGTCTTGAACGACTCATCCATCACCTGTCCAGCATCTTCAGTTGATGGCAGGACCAGGTTCGTGTTATGTACTGGTGGGAATTTTAAGAAATCAATAGAACCCTGAGACTACAGAAAAGCAGTTTTGGTAAAACTTCCATACCACAATGACCCTAGAAATAATGTATTCCAAAAATTCACAATGGTTTATTATACTATTATATCACTTCGATCAAATACCATGGTCCAGGTTTAAGCAAAAGAGAAATAATTGCTTATCAATATCCTTTTATTTCGTTAACTGCTGAAATTAAACTTAAGGTTTTAATTCAACCAAAAAAGGATAATTAAGCAAGTGGGGTGCTGCTTCTGACCTGGGGTCCCTAATCCACACCCTCGATCTAGGAACGTTTATTCTTAAAATGGTCTGTGTTCATCTTTCTCCAACTCCCCCACCCAAACCACCTTAGCTAAGGCGAAACTTGCATGCGTATCACCCCGGGAGTATTGTTGAGGCATTGATGCACGCGTTAAACTTACTGACCAATTTCACAGCACCCCCCCCCAAAAATGTGTACAAGATCTTTATACATTTCTTTAAAAATGGGTAGGAGCTTGGTATGGTATGCAAAGCAATTGGCTCATCGCTATAAGCATCCCTGGTTGACCTTGAATAAAGAAAACAATACATCTAATGCAAGAATCCAACACTAGTAGATAAGGAGGCAAAATAAACACAAATCAATTATACTACAGCTGAGTGAACCTACACAATCGACTGCTGAAAGACCATAAACGCTTCACTGAGTTTAGGGGAAGGCCTCCAGGGACACTTGAGCCCAGGGTCCTTATGTTGACTTAATCCATCATTGTAATCTAGCCAGCGCTATAAAACTGCACATTTCATTGAATGTTCTCACTGCACCTCACGCCCAAGTTGTGTTGGCTATAACTGAAAAGACTAAAAAGGTAGAATGATATAAAACTGCACATACAAGACAAATGGGAGTTCACCAACATCGGTCAACTAACTTTGGCTTTATTAAAAACCATCTCAGACATATACTGTGTGCTGCATCTCTTACAGCCGGTATGAAAAATACAAACTTCATTTCCACAGACTTGAAACTACTAACAAAGGCACCCCACACCCCAAGAAACGTGTGCCTAACAACCAACAGCCCAAGCCCTGAGATCTACCCTATCCTCTTCTTTATGAATCACGTTGCATGTTTAGTTAGCTACTTATGTACCATAAATTGTATTTCATTTGAATTGCATTTGTTTTGCCGTTCCACGTTAATCTATGGGAATTTCTTAACGGAGCAATTTGTCAGCTGAAACCACGTTTTCAATTAAGACAAATTGACCACTGACCAAGCAGCTTCCGTTCGTCATCGGGTTGCACAAACTCAAATGCAATGTTTAGTTTGGCCATGGTGAACTCCTTGAGACCCAAGAAAGCGTATCGTTGTCAGGCATGATTTCTGTGTATATGCAAGATTCAGTTTGTTGGCCCTAGCTCACTGGGGTGCTCAGGCCTTTGCTTAACAAAATGTTCATGTAATGCGTTTCATAAAAACTAATTAAAATATATAGACATACATTTGAAGGGCTACAACTGGTGGATGTCCACTCCGCTACCTATGATCACCTGCTCTCCCAAGCCCAAAGCAGATGATCCAAAGGCTTTTCAAAGTAATAGTAAGTCACCATTACTCTCGTTTACCACAGCCAACGTTATACAAAATACACATTCTTAATCAGTGAGCATCACCTGAATAAGCAACATAGGTATATACATTTATATAAAGGGAAGGAGACTAAGAGGATTGAAACCAGCAAAAACAAAGCTCGAAAAAGAACCCAAAAAAAACCTGAAAATGTTTTAGGAACACTTGCAGTTCAAAATTCTTAACAATTCATATTAAAACTGTGAAAGATGTATCCTTATGTTTAGCTGTGGATTGGCCAATGACCGAAAAGATTACTCTTCTGCGGGTATCAGAACGACGGTCCTCGCTCGCTCATTCCCAACCACGGCGCGAGAATCCTTCGTTTTGGGGGGGGCCGCGTCGCAAAGACCGATGGAATCATGCCGCTCGGACGAGGGGAGGGGGAGGGGGGGAACGATGGCAAAGGAAAAGTCCCGCAGTTCACGAAAAACACCTAAAAGGAAGACAACCGAGTTTTAGGCTTCACGGTGCGCAGCACAGGCAAAGAGAAGTCAGAGCCTGGACACATCTGGTACTTAAAAGCGTCTCTTGAGGTCCAGACCCGTCGCTGCGTGATTTTAGTGTTTTTTTTAACGTTTAAAGTCAAAGCCGCACTCAGATCGGTAATGAACCGGCAAAACTGTCCTTGCATTGCTCACCTTGGCCACGCAGGCTCTAGTACGGCGCATAGCGCGGCGCGTGATGCTCCTTGGCCCGGGTCGGCGCGTACGAGGAGGCGGCGCTTCTGGAGGCCGACGAGGGGGACAGCCGAGAGCGCTCGTAGGAGTAGCTCTCCGAGGTGACCGTCACCCGGCGGATCGGGCTGCGCTCCCGCGAATAGTAGGCTGCGGCGGCGGCGGCGGCAGCGGCGTACGAGGACGGCGGCAGGGGCCGGCGGTCGTACGGGTCTACGCCGGAGGACAGCCTTGAGAGGGAGGAAGAGGGGGGTGGGGGAGGGGGAAGGTAGGAGAGACGGCGGTCCTCGAAATAGCTGGAGCCGTACGGGCGGGCCCTGTACTTCTCGTAGTAATCAACGCTGCTGCTGTAGCGCTCGCGGTCGTACGCTGAGGGCCGCTCGGCGTAGGTGCCCGCCGCTGCCGCCGCCGCCGCGCTGGCGTACCTGCTGGCCATCTCTGACCCGTAACTACTCCTACGAGGGGGTGGCGGGATGCCGCCCATGTAAGCGTGGCTATACGCAGAGCTAGGCATATACTCAGATCCTGGGGCCCCGGCCATCCCATAGCCACCCCTGCCATAACCCGGGGGACCCCTGGGGAGCGGGCGTCCGCTGGGGCCTCTCATGCCGTCGCTGTGGCTACCGTTGCGACCGTCTGGGCAATCTTTTGACCAGTGACCCTGTCTCCCGCAGACATAGCAGCCGGTTTGATCTCCCATTCCGGGGGCCGTGCGAAGCCGACTGGTGGACAGCTGTACGTTCATCAGCTTGCCTTGTGAGGAGAGAGAAGACACGCATGAGACCGCAGGGTTTGGACACCGAAAGCCTGTTTACTCGACTAGAGAGAAAAAATAAAAATAAAAAGGGGGTTTAGTCAACTTCAACGACACAACAGAGCGGCGGACGCCACCGAGAACACACGCCAAACGCATTCTACCACGGATTGCCGCCGGTTAAAATGAGGACCGTACATTCACTGCTAGTGGCTGATACCCGTCACGTGAGCGCCGAAACCTAGAGATAGCAAAGATTACAACAATGTCCCCCTGCCCATGATTTCACCTTTAAAGGCTGTGTTGTCCAGCTTATCGATGGCGGCCATGGCATCCTCCATCCGCTCCATGTGAATAAAAGCATAGTCTTTGACTATGTCGCACTCGACCACAGAGCCAAACTCCTCGAATTTGCCCTTGAGCTCCTCGTTGGTGGACCCCTCGCCGAGGTTGCTCACATGGAGCTTCGTGGTGGACTTCGGTCTTCCTTTGCTCATCTCCACGTTCATTCGCTCGCCATTTAACTCGTAGTGGTGGAGGTTCCGAATGGCCTCCTCCGCTTCGGACATGTTGGTCATGTGCACAAAGCCAAAGTTTTTGACAATGTCACATTCTGTAATTTTGCCATACTGTGTAAACAGGTTCCGCAACTCCTCCACTGTGGTGCTGGAGGCAAGATTACCAACAAAGATTTTAACCATGGTTGTATCCAATTGGGCAAATCCTGTAAACAAATCAGATGAACATCGTTAGTAAACAAACGTACGACGTGTAATGGTATTGCGTCAAGTAATGTTAAAAGCATATACATCTTAATGTTTTTTTAATAAATGTGCTATATAAAACGGATTTCTTTTGTTTTTTTCTTTTTTGTTTGTGATAAGATAAACAACTTCTTAGGTCATCAGACAATGTTGAGGGGTTGAAGTACAGAATATCAAAATGTTTTAAGAAACTAAACAAACTTTATATTGTGCAACAATATCAAACATGGAGCAACTGTGGGCATACTGTCAAGCGTTTCCCTGCCACCTATTCCACAAACAAAACATCCATTTTAATATTGACTTTCGCCCAGACTATCGTTAGCGTCACGCAGTCAAAAACTAGAATCATATCAACAGATCCATACATTTCAATTAGCACAATGTCGTGTATATATATATGTGTGTTATTGCATCGTCATAGCGTGGGGAGATCACTATGTTTGCTGGAGAAAAATACATGTTTAAATGTGCAAGCTAGCAAGCTAATAGAAGCTAAGGTTAGCTAGCTTTGGCATTAGCTGTACTTCAACACTTGTAATGTAATCGCTACCTTGCGGATATCCCGATTTGTATCAAGACAAACAAAGACATTGTATGCCAAAGTACCTTAATTGTATGTGATACTCGAAAATTAAAGCAATATTACCTGGGAAGCGAAATGGGCCTAATACCAATGAATGAGATACGAAATGGCGCCGATCGCGGGATCACTGCTAAGGATATGACGTCACAATATAGCAAATGTTCATTAGTATCCCGGCGGCTACATCGCATCTAATCTTGACAGGATACGTCCGTATACCGTTTCTTAATTAAATAGAAGCACGTAGTAGTTTTTTGATGTCCCAACGCCTGTAGGTTAGATATGTATCTCGTATATCCGTGGTTGCGTTCTTGTTTATTTATGTTATGACGTGGTTACTTTGATTCGAATGTAGTTTTCGTTAAAATTGTTAGTAGTTTGTCCAAAAGGTACGACAAATTATGCATTTTCAATGACATCTCTTCCTCTTCTTGGTAGGTAGGGCACATTTTATTTCGAGAAAGAAAAAAACTGATGGGTAGTGGTCTGCAGGAGGGAGTAGTTACTGCAATGAAGGAGGCGACGCCGCCGAACGCCTAGGACCCTAGGGTGGCGCAAGTTTAATTTCCTTCGTCGGTACTCAAAAGGAACCATATCTAAACTTAACAATCTCGAACATTATTCCTAAACGTCACCAACTGAACAGCAAAATGGAATCAAGTTGACCATTTAAAAAATGAAGTGGCCCTCACCGGCCCTCGTAGACGCTCCAGGGTTCGTCTTATTTGGGAATACAGATCTTGTTTCATTATATAAATATCGATTATATAAGAAATCGTCTTCTTTTAATAATGCAAAAATGACAAATCAAAAGCTTGGTTAAAATAAAAGATGTTCAATAACCGCTTGATTTAAATATTACAACATGTCAAAGCTTTGTCTCAGTCACTATCATTTGCACTATTGATACATTATAGCATCGATCGGTGCTACTTCAGTAGTCCTGCATGGGCGCCAGAATCCAATAATGTCCTCTTAGGTTATGCAAATACCAACACATTAAATTAAATAAAAATCCATATACATATTGCGTCTTTCAAGTATCTCTCAGGGAAGAGGCGTTGTTATTTCTCAGACATAAATATGACAGTTAAAAATCCAAGGTAGTGATATCATTAGTCTTCAAACCTAGTCAAGCTGGCTGTAGCCTACTTGACTTTTTAGCATTTGTATCCCCATCTTGGGCATTTTTGTGCAACCGATAAAAGTTGAAAAGATGGTAGAAAAGTAACAAAAAGTATTTCCTCTTAAAATATCCACCTCATACCTGAAACCACATTCAACTTGTTTAATCACCAGGGATAGGGGATAATGCTGCGACTGTGTGTGTGTGCTGGTGGTGGTGGAGAAACTAATGACATTAATGTTGCTTATATCCACGGAGGTTGTGCGTTGACAATATTGCAAGCTACGTCATCAAAATCACCATGGGCTCGCTTTTGCACATTTCTGATGGGAGTTCCTGGTAGACTAAAGGGCAGAGCGGAAAATGTCTTCATTCATGACTTGTGTATTGGTGGACACCTCTTCTCTCAATCCTCCTCTCGCGGTCAGTAGCTGCTTTCATGACCCGTTAGGATGTAGAGGTTGCTGTAGGCGTGTGGGTCGTCAGTTGGTGTGCTTTGTAGGATTATGTCCCTGCAATGTCAAACACACACACACACAGGACACACTTGAACCTTCCAATAACTTGTTGGTTGAAGATCATGTTTACACCATCGATGCGCATGCATGTACCTATTTGTGCCCAACACTCTGAACAGACGGGTCCTGTCTGTGATTTCCTGTGTAACCTGCAAATGCAGAGATAAACACTGGTGTTCAAATCCCCATTGGTAATATACTGTATATATATCAATTAATATAAATAGGAGAGCAGCTAGAATGCAGCCATTGCAAGGAAATGCATAGCAATGGAAATGCCGTCATATGGTGTCATATGTTTACATATAATGTTGGATGCAGAATTACCTCATTTGAATGAAGACTCCTCCCTTTCAGACCGTGTTTCCAGAAAGCCAGAATGCTGTCCTGTAAACAAACTATCCAAGAACAACGCCGACATGCGATATAACCGTAAGGTAAAGGTTCAAATTGTTGCTTTATTATGCATAGAAAATAAAAGGTTATTTTTTTTTTTTTTTACAATTTTGAAAGGTGAAATGGCCCTTAACGCCAACGTATGCAAGATATTTCGATACATACCTAGTGTTTCAATGGGGAAGTCAAAGACCATCTCATAGGCTAGCTCTTTGGTTGGAAGCCCTTGTAGATTCACTATCTTCACACTTTCTGCCAAAAAAAACAAACATACCTCGGGTCATTACACAGCTCTTCTTCCCTGCAGCTTGCCTCACGTTTTCTTCTAAGGACAGACTTAATACCTACTCTCCAGGGCAATGAGTACAGTGTCTCTGTCCAGCTGAGTCACCTGTCCCGTCTCTGCAGTGCTGCTCTCTGCAGAGACAAAATAACTTCAATGAGTCTGCTGGAGCTGCCGCTGCTGGCCTGAGATCAGCTCCACACAGCGGCTCATCCGGTGACCCACCCGGCGTTGCGTTGGGCGTGCCGTTGAGCTCCACGATGTCAAAGTTGAGCTGCGGCTCAGCGGACGACCGGCTGCTCCGGACGCCGATGCAGAGCTGGGGGAACTCATCGGACACCAGCACCAGGAGCTCAAACACGGGCAGGGACTCAGGGAGGGTGATGGCTATGTGCTGGAGACACACGTTATGGGGACTTAGGAAAATGGACCATGTATTGGCAGAACAGAATTTAGAATAAGGGGGTGTCGTTTGACTTATTTCTAAAGAAACAAATAATTAGTAATTTGCTTTTGCCTTTACAAAATTGTAGTTATTTCACTTGGAACGTAATTGAGGTATTGTGAAACACATATTGCTGCATGTGTGTGTGTGTTTGTGTGTGTGTCTCAGGAAAGTACACACCTTGAGCTGCATGAACTTTTGCAGGGGCTCGTACCACAGCAGGAGAACAAGTCCTGATGGGACCGCCCCACATAGGAAGGTACTGTCCGTATAGGGGTTCCTAGCTGAGAGAGGACGGAGAGAGAGAGAGAGAGAGAGAGAGAGAGAGAGAGAGAGAGAGAGAGAGAGAGAGAGAGAAAGAGAGAGCGAAAGAGATCAGCTGTACGGTTCTGCATTTGTGGGGTAAACCGTGACATTCTGACTCGCTTTGTTTTGGCTCAAAGAGTTGGCTGGTTTGTTAAGACCCCTCAAGGTCATGGAGTGGGAGTCTGGACAAAGCAGCCATGTCCTTTGATGAGGTCCCATCATCTCAACATGATGTTGGACGTGGTTCTGTCCACACCTACCAACGCTGCACCGCCGACAGCCTTTAGTGTCCGGTATCTTCACGGAAACAGCATATTTCCTGCTAATGGAGGGAAAAGGACAGAGAGAAATATACAGTTCAAACTGAAATAGAGCAACTAAATTAAATTATTAAATGGCTGCCACACCGGTGGTGTTAAACCCATCAAACAGGCATATAGGCATACGAGTGCTGCTCTCATACAGACATCACTCATATGCCTATTAAGGTTTTTTGGGAAAGCATAGCCTTACCTCAGTTTACCAAAGTTAATATTGTTATAATATTGTTGTACGTTATTACTGAATTAATGTTTTGGAGGACATGCACCAAAGAGCAACATTAGCTCTACGGGGGATGAACTATGCAGGGATAGATCCATGTCAGGCCTTTTTCAAATGTATTGAATGTATTCTGTAGGAGCGCCACCCACCCGGGGCCCAGCCGCTCGCTGAGCCGGTGCGTGCCCAGCGACAGGCTGCCGTGTCTCCTCAGCGGGTGGCCCCGCTGCTCAAACAGAGCCGCCAGGCTGTGAGAGTAGAGCTGCGAGGACTTCCCTGGAGGGCGAGAGACACAGGGAGGGAGGGAGAGAGAGAGAGAGAGAGAGAGAGAGACAGACAGACAGACAGAGAGAGACACACACACAGACACAGACAGTGAGAGTGAGAGAGACACATACAGAGAGAGAGACACAGACAGAAAGAGACACAGACAAAGAGAGACAAACACAGACAGAGAGAGAAAGAGATAGACACAGAGAGAGAGTGAGAGACAGACACAGAGAGAGACACAGACAGAGAGAGAGAGAGAGTGAGAGACAGACACACACAGAGAGGGAGAGAGACACACACAGACAGAGAGCGAGAGGATAACAGATAATGATCAAGTTGTACTTAGATCAAGAGAGATAATGAAAGAGTGGCCTCTTCAGGTGACCTTCAGGAAGACCTCCCTACCTGACACAGACATCAACACGTTGTTCATCACGTAGAGCCACGTGCACCGCTGTGGGAGCAGCTGCGAGGAGAGGGAGAGCGAGAGAGAGAGAGAGAGAGAGAGAGAGTTCAAACACAGCTGCAAGAAGAAGGGAAGCGAACCCTCTCTCGACCGACACACCACAGCTGTAGCAGCCTTCATGTCTGATGGCTTGCATGGAGGTCGTTCCATGTCAACAATCAAGAAAGTCATTGCCGGTGCGTGGGCGCGACCCCAAGGATAGTTGACTTATGGAATAATGCGTGTGAAGCGAGACGGGGTGCACCTTCTCCAGGGTGTCCTCGTGAAGCTCGTTGAGGTTCAGTGTGTAGACGCCCTCCTCCGCCCCCAGAATGAGGTACTGATCTAGATTTTAAAAAATAGGATGTGGAAAATCGGCTTTCAATTCACGGTTATGGTCACCAAATGCGTTTCCTGTTTTTTGTTCCTTAAAATGGGGCATTTAACAACAAACCGAAAGTCTGGGGGGGTGTGTTGGAGTCTGTCTTTCTGACCCCCCCCCCCCCTCCAAACCGGTCCTGCTATGAAGGCCTACCTCTGGTCTTGGGCAGGATCCAGGTGACGGCAGTGTGGATCTTCAGAGGACAGCCGTTGAACACTTTGGAGAAACACGCTCCCATCTGCAAAGAACAAGCTTGTGGTGAAGAGCATGCCCGCCCACCCGTGCGGGGCTTGAATGGTTTATTCCCCTCTGTTGAGGATGGGGCGAACCACTTGCTACGGGGGTCTGATTGGCACTTTAAAAAGGTGCTGTAGGTACGGTTTTGAGAGTTGTCGAACGAAAGAGCAGAAAGACCAGAGCAGGAGAAGAAGTTAATGGCTAGTAACTGAATGTGTTTTAGTTCACCCCATGGGACGGGAGAGGCCGGTTAAGGTGTCACTTACATGGACTTGAGGGGTGGGAGGAAGCCCATGCCAGTCTGCACTCTGCAGGATTAGAAAAGGTTACACATGGGTGATGGAGGTCTGGGTTATTACACCACAATAGTGTGTTCATCTCAGAGGATCTATCGATCAGTGTTGTTCAAGTCAGTAAGTTCAAATCTGAAAACAACAAATCAGTAGTTGTTAGTTTGAATACCTTTAAAAACCCTTAAAAACTCCTAAAATACGTAACCCTTAAAAGGGATAAGTGACGACTATCGCACAGTCCAAACACTCACAGAATCCTCCGTCTTCTTCCTCAGCGTGCTCCACTCGGGGGAAAGGGGCGTGTCCCGTTTGGGGGTGGCAGCGGGGGTGGCGGCGGCCTCCACCTTCTTGTCCGCCATCATGGCGTCCAATAAGGGCAGACACGGATCGCTGCCGCGCTGCCGGACGTCCTGCGTGGCTGAACACCGGGCCAGGCCTGTCGGGGGATACGATGAGGGTGAGATCTCCATGATAAAAGTTGGATCTTTCGGGCCGTACCATTTAACTCACCGGGGGAGGAGGTGGCGGCGCTGGAGCTGGAGTTGGGGGCCGCGGTGGAGCCGGGGCCCAGGGTGCAGCTGGGCCTCGACGTCAGGTCCTCCTGGACCACCGCGTCCGGGGAGAGACAGCTGAAGGCAGGGAGGGACGCCGTGGTGGGGCTGAACAGCACGCTCTTCCGGCCCGCCTGACCGCTACCCCCCTGGGAGAAGCAAATCCAACGTGAGTCTCAACTATTCACGATATTATATTTGTTATGGGTCGGAAGAATAAAACCCATCGACCTGGGATATATTGAATTATTTTGCATAATTTATAAATGATTTAGTTGAATTCATTAATGTATTACTTTTTAATTTAGAGCAGATCACAGGCCAGTTTGGCGACCCATGACACCGCGCTTCATATCGACCGTCACTTACGTCACTAGAGGGCGCCCTTCGGATGGTCAAGCTCCTGAAACGGGCACAGTACTGAATCAGATGGCTGCATGACGTCTTTGCGCAAAGCGTTGCGTAAAACAAATCAAATCCATGTGGTGTGCAGCAACATCCAGTAACACAAGCAGACCGATCGGGCAAATGGGTACAAAAAAACGTATGGGTCGCAAAAACAACACAAACAAGTACACAAATACAACACATATAAGTGCAATAAGCAAAAGACAACAAGGAGCAAATCAAGCCTGCATTTAATGTTGCAGGCCTATACTGTTTTATACTGTGTTGGATACAAAAAACTAAAACGTATTATTTCCAATTATACCACTGATGATAATGCCAAAGCTTGTTTAATGATTCATTTAAGGGTCAAATCATATTCACTCATGAATTAATGGATAATGGGAGTATGGGCGGGCG